>PVLD010020000.1:0-34932 GCA_004027595.1 Dinomys branickii
CTGGTTCCCTGCCTATCTACTGTCTTTGAGCATGGGTGCTTTCCCACCTCCTGCCATAGCAATTTGTGCACACCCATATTTGTTACAGCATAATTTGAAGCAGCCATGTCTCTTCCCAATATGAGAGTCCAAGGGAGTAAATAAACTCAAAAGTACAGTTATTCTCAGAGGGAAGATGACTGATTGGGTGGTAGAACAACGGAGATGAGAGTGGAGAAAGCTGATTAATCAAACGAGCCATCGTCTGTATAACTGAGTAGCAAACATGAAGATAACATTATGTAATACAGCATCCAGTGCTGATTCCCTACTATCTTCTCTATAATTTTGTATTTCCTGTATTGTTTTTGGGTTATTCTGGCTTGTATGTCTCCATTCTTTTGTCTTTAAAAAAAAAAAAAGAATCCCTGTAACTTTTAGCTCAGTTACCTCTATATACTCCAACACCTATTCAGACCTTTGATTTTTATTTTGGTTACCAAAGTACTCATTCTGGGTCAATTCCTTCATTAGGCCTCAGCTCGGATCAAGCCTCATCACTGTCAACTTCTCCTGGGTCTGGCTTCATAATACAGCTGGACAGCATGTTCTAGCAAAACAAAAGCATAACCTCAACTCCAAATTAGCTGTTTTGCTTTACCTGATGGAATTATTTTTCTGTTGCTGTACTTCCATCTTTTGCAGAATTTAAGAATTTAATAGTATGTACTGCCAAGTGAAGTGGGAGGGATTGATTCCCTTTTTTGTTTTTGTAACTGAATTTTGATCTCATAGTGAGAAACCTGCATGTTATATTTTGGAAGAGGAAGCCATCACATAGCTGCTCTTACCCTAAGATGACCCTTCTGTGAAAATAGAAGCAAACTGAATTAACTTGTTTGAAAGATAATGACAATTAATAACACCAGAGAGGTTAGCTCAAAAGCTGAGCAGAGCCAATTAATATTACCAAATAAAGGCTGAAAATCATTTTAGGTTGATCTGAACACTTTGGGGCACAATACATCTTTGTTGATAAGGTGACCCAATCATGAAGAAGTTATCAGAGCTTGTATCCCTTTGGAGGCTATTGCTAGGCCTGCCATTAGTTGAATGGAATGTCAGAATCAAGCAACTAAAACAAAATGATAGGAATTAACTGGTTATTTTGGTTTGAAACCCTGTATCACTTTTAATGTTCTTGCTTTGTTTTGTTTATATTTGCAATGTTGGTATACTGCCATTGTCTGTTTTTTGTTCTTTTACTACTGCCTTTAAAAAAAAAAAAAGAGAGGCTGGACATGGTGGCACATGCCTGTAATCGCAGCACTCTGAGGCTGAGGCAGGAGGATCATTGCAAGTTCTAGGCCAGCCTGGGCTACAAAGTGAGCTCAAGGCCAGCCTGAACTGCATAGTGAGACCCTGTCTCAAAATGACAAAAACAAAAATACAAAAAGAAAACTAACCAAATCAGCAGCAAATCCTGTACACCGTGTCAAGAAAACTGTAAGACATATGGCTCAGTGGCACAAGTGCCTGCCTGGCAAGTGCAAGGTCCTGAGTTTGATTACCGGTACCAAAAAAAAAAGAAGAAGAAAACTGTAATTGAAGTAAGACAGTTCTACTAGCTGTATAATTAAAGTGAGAAAATTTTTGACTATAACTCTAAAACACCAAAGTTACCGCTCACAAACACATTTTTTGAGACAAAGGGCCAAGTTCCCATTTATGGGAATTGTTTTGTTGGGTTTTTTTCTTAGTAATTTTTTTTTTTGAGACAGGGTCTCAATATATAGTTCAGGCTGGCCTTGAACTCATGTAGCCCAGGCTGACCTCAGATTCTCAACAATCCGCATGCCTAAGCCTCCCAAATGCTGGGTCTACAGGCGTGCACCACCATGCCTGGCATTTTAGTAATCATTTATTTTTTTCTGGTACTGGGAATTGAACTCAGGACCTTACACTTGCCAGGTAGGCACTTATGCCACTGAGCTATATCCCTGACCCTTAGTGTCAATTGTGATCCAGGGAGAGAGAAAAAACCCACTCTATTCCCTGGGACGCTTTATTCCCTACAATGCAGAAATTTTCTGAGAAGCTCTATTTCCTGTGGGGAGGAATGGCCTTTTGCATTCCTCCAGGTCAGCAATCTAGCATCTTTGTTACTGTGGGCCTGTAACTGTCACACCCAGAGGCCATCCACAGTTGTATCTAAAAGCTCTTTTAAAATGTCTTTCTCCATTAGCATATCTTTTGTAATGGCTGTGCTGTGAACAACGTTACAAGCTGCCTGGTCTGTGCAATATTCAAAGAAATTGCCTTTCCAAAACAAATAATAATCTCCTATATTTAAACATGCTTTAGCTATTTCTTTCCAATTATTTGGGGCCATAATCTGTTGTCCTAGGATCTCTACTAAACTCAAAGTAAGGGCAGCAATAGGGCTGTATAAGTAGCAGTAGCTTGTTTTAATTCTTTTAAGGTTTTAAAATATATAGCTTTGACTGTTGTCAGGATCTGGAGCCCTGGGCCATGCAGCCAGCCTCCGGCAATGAGCACCACAGCGCCCCGGGCACTGCGGTCCCGCCGCCACCCCGGGGGCATGCTCCCTCGGCCGCTGTCCCCAGCGCCGGCCTTCTGAGCTCTCCCGCACTCGAATCAGAGGAGGAGCAGCAGCTGCAGATCAGTGAGACCAGTCAGTTCAGCAATGGGCTGGAGGACCGAGGCTTTCTAGAAAGCAGCACCAGGCTGAAGCCTCGTGAAGCCCAGAACTACAGAAAGACGGCGCTGTGGGCGTCCTGGTTCTTCATTATCGTCACACTGGCCCTTGCCGTGGCCAGAGGTGAGCAAAGTCCTGAGTGCTGGTCCAGAGCGGGAGAGGAGAAAGCCTGGAAGGAAACAGCGGTGATCAAAAGGAATGGTCGAATTCAGTGTGAGGATGGGAGGATACAAAGGCCAATGAAGCAGATTCCCCACTCCGTGGAAATCTCTCTATTCAGGACCCTGAGGCAGGCCGGAGTCAAGGCAACCAATGAGCAGCCCACCACACCCAGCTCTATGCCTGCCCCGAGGATATGGCCTCAGACCTCTCCACTGTGCGAGCAAATACCAGCAAAGAGTAGCAGAAAGCAATGGAAGCGACCCCAGGACCACAGTAATTCTCAGGGTTCCAGTCAAAAAACATATGGGAGCTGGAGCACAACAGAAAGAGTGAGCTGCAGATGGAGACGGGCTACACGACCCCATGGCCTTCCCACTCCAAAGCCAAACAGAAAGCATAAGCTGAATTACCGGGCTTCTGCTCTCACCTTGAACTTCCTCTCCGAGCAACGTGAGTCTTGGTGGCCCAACCATTCACCACGTGATCCTGACAACAATAGGCAGAGTCAACAGGCTTCAGAACTTACCCTAAATTACTAATATGAGCACCAAGAGAGACTCCATACGGCTTGCATATATGAAAAAGGTATGAGCCTGTAGCGTCAAACTACACGAAAAGCAGCAGCCCTGGAGCCTGAGAGACAAGAACATACTCTACACAGCAGACCCAAGAAAATCCTCCAGTTCTTTCGGAGAACTAATAACTAAACTCAGTATATATCCTGGACTACCACAGTGAGCACAGGTGGAGGAGACCTCACGCCACTTGTGCCCAACCTTGTAAGTGCACCCAATGCCCAACGAAATCGAGAGGTGGAATAAGGCAAAGACATGCAACTGGGATGTAGACCTACCACTCTAGCTGTGTGGGGATAGTCTCCCAAGTGTCATAGGAGGCATGCAGGGGGGAACGGGGGAGGGGCCTCGCCTCGGGTTGCATGAGAGCCCTGAGGACCTAGACTGGACCCCCGGCAGAGTGGTGTGGAGGTGGAGTCCAGGAGTCCGTGGGAACGAGACAGCGAGCTCAGATCAAACCCTGGAGAGGGTCCCATGCGCCCCGGACCCCAGCGGGGCATGCCCCCGGCGCTCCACGCCTCTGGCCCCCAGCGGATCTCCGTGCCCCTGTGCCACCGGCGCTCCCAGCCCCCGGCCCCTGCTGGGGTGAGCCACTGGCGCTCTGCGTCCCCGGCCCCTGGCGGGGCGTGCCCCTGGAGCTCCATGCACCGAGCAACCGGCGCTCCCAGCCCCTGGCTAGCCACCGATGCTACGTGCCCCCGTCCCCCGATGGGGCGTGCCCCCGGCGCTCCGCACTCCCGAGCCACTGGCACTCCTAGCCCCCCGGTCCTCGGGGGGGCGAGCCACAGGCGCTCTGCGCCCCTGGCCCCCAACCGGGCATACCCCCAGCGCTCCACGCCCCCGGCCCCAGCGTGCCCGCGGCCCGCTGCGCTCCCGGCCCGACCGGGCATGCCCCTGGCGCTCTGCGCCCTGGCCCCTGGTGGGGCGTGTCCCCGGTGCTCAGCGACCAGCCCCCGGCAGGGCGAGCCATGGGTGCTCCGTGCCCCCAACCCCCAGCAGGGCGAGCCACCGGCGCTCCGTGCCCCCGGCCCCTGGCGAGGGTTGCCTGGTGCCGGACGGCTATGAAGACTCACCGAAGCCTACAGATGGGGACTCGGCGGCAGAGTCTGGCGGTTCGTCGTGTAACCCTGCCTACTCGACCGGGCACCCGATGGCAATGAGGACTTGCCAAAGGGTGCTTCTCCGCCGCCTGCCATAGCAATTTGTGCATATCCACGTATTATACAGTATAATTAGAAGCGGCCAAGTCTCTTTCCAAAGTGAGAGCAAGAGGGAGTAAATAAACCAAAAAAGCACAGTTATTACCAGTGGAAAGACCACTGACAGGGTGGTAGAATAACGGAGACGAAGTGGAGGAAAATGATTAACTGAATGAGCCATCATCTATGTAACTGAGTAACAAAGACGAAGATAACATTCTGTAATACAGCATCCATTAACTTTCTACTATTTTCTCTGTAATTTGATATTTCCTTTATTGTTTTTGTGTTAACAAATGCAAAGATAATACTACCTAAGACAGCATCCAGTGATGATTCCCTACCATCTCCACTGTAAATCAGTATTTCTTTTATTGTTTTTCTTTTAACAAATGCGAAGATAACATTACATTATACAGCATCCAGCACCAACTCCCTATCATCTTCTCTGTAATTTGGTATTTTCTTTATAGTTTTTGTGTTATTCTGGTTTCTTTTGTCTTAAAAATAAAAAAATAAAATAAGATGTAGTTTCATGAAGACTTGTGGCTTCTCCCAGGGTATCATGGACCTGAACTTCACGAACAGGGTAAATACGTTGAAAACGCTCCATGGACTCCCCTGCCTGTCTGGCTGCTTTCAGTGCCAGTGGCAAGGAAGATACAGAAAACAGCTCTATTCCCTGAGAGACAAAGTTCCAACCTGTGACGCAGCAAATGTCTCTGAGTTGAAAAGGCCGGGATTGCTGCCTATGGCTTGGTTAAAATCATCAAGTGTCATGAAATGGAATTTGCGGGGAAGCACTTCTCTGCTGGGGAAGGGTCCCTTTTGTCCCCCACCGCGTCTTCCTTGTTTGACTGAGCGCGGCTGGAGGGTTCAGGCTACATCAGCAGCGTCGCCGTTCCACCCTCCATGTCCCGCTCAGGATCTGGGTGTGATTTTAAGGCAGAGCTCTGAGCCCAGTCCTCCGTGGCTGTGAAACCCCGTCTAACCAAAATCCAGGAAAGAAAAGTAAATAAAGGTATCAAGCATGCCCCGAACACTTCTACATGCACAGACCTGTGTGAATCTTGTGATTGTGTTTGTCCCATTTTTAATTACTAGTAACTCAGTATATCTTTCTCCTTCTTGATTCTTTGAGTCATATATATATAGAGAGAGAGAAATATATAGATAGATATAGATAAATATAGATGTAGATATAGATACAGATTTTTGTTAAGGTCAGTAGACCTCCATGCCCCAATCTTTACACCTGGTAATTGTCAATATAACACTCTTGTGCTGAATACTGACCTACCGATGTGCTTCTCGCCCCTCTATTGTGCACAAAATTCTCTGAGAAGCATCCCGTCCACCAATTCTTACCGGGGGTCCCTATTCAGTCACCAGATGTCATGACTCACAGGGCCCTTGGTGGTCCAGGGGAAAAATAGTGAGGGGGTTAAGAAAACAAAGAGGCAAGAGTTGAGGTCAGGGGAGGTCCTTTCTCTCCCGATGGGAGGAGAAGAACGGAACAACCATAGGGGTGTTCATGCTTTTGCAAAGTTAGTATCATGAGACACAAGGTTGCCCAATGATTAATGACTGAAATTGTCCAGACAGGATTCTCAAGACTGAGGGAGCTTGACTGCTTCGGGCACTCTGGCTCCGTCCTGCCCCCACACATATGACCAATCTCCAGCTTCTGCCGCTCCCTACCATGGGATCTTCCTTCCTCAGCCTCAGGAGCGCTGGAATTATGCCTGGCTCTACATTTTTGGAAACCTGTGGAATTTGTGAGTTTTCACCAGGTGAAAAGCCTGGTGGAATCACAGATAGAAAGATTATAATCCATTTTGAAAATGAGGCTTGGCACGGTAGCACACGCTCGTGGTCCCAGCACTCCAGAAGCTGAGGCAAGAAGATCATTGCAAGTGTAAGATCACCCTAGGCTACATAGTGAGTTTGAGGCCAGTATGAACTACCTAGACAAGGTCTAAAAAAAAAAAAGTCAGGTTTCTGCCCTTTACCTTATAAACTAAGCTAATATATAGACTTCTAGTGTCTTTAAAGGACTTGGAGTGTGATGGCCTGGGAGAAAAGAAGCATCAACAACCATAGATAGTGCAGACAAGGACAACTTTACGTAACTGTGTGCTCGTGTTTAGGTAACTGTGTGCTTGGTCCTCTTTTTTTTTTTTTTTTTTGAGATAAGGGCTTGCTATATAGTTCAGCCTGGCTTTGAACTCACTGCATAGCCCAGGTGAACCTCAAACTTGTGGGGATCCTCTTGTCTCAGCCTCCCAAGTGCTAGGATTTTTTTTTTTTTTTTTTTTGTCTTTTTGAGACAGGGTCTTGCTATGCAGTTCAGGCTGGCCTTGAGCTCACTTTGTAGCACAGGCTGGCCTCAAACTCAAAACAATCCTCTTGCCCCAGCCTCCTGAGTGCTGAGATTACAGTCATGTGCCACCATGCCTGGCCCAAGTGCTAGGATTATAGGTGTGTGCCACCATACTCAGCTTGTTGCAGTGTACTTTTAAAATTATTATTATTATTATTATTTGGTACTGGGAATTGAATTCAGGACTTCGCGCTTGCTAGGTAGGTGCTTGTGCTACTGAGCTATATCCCTAGCCCTAAAATTATTATTATTTCCTTTGGAATTTTTTTTGAGGCATAGTCTCACTTTGTGGTGTGGGCTGGCCTTGAACACACTACATAGCCTAGATTGCCCTCAAAATCATGGCGATCTTCTTGCCTCAGCCTCCTGTGTGTTGGAATTATAGGCATGCACTACCACACCTAGCCTGTTGTAGGGTGTTCTTAAAAGTAAAATTTTTAAATTATGATTTTCTTTGTCTCTGTTCTACCTATCTTTATGTGTCTTACTCCCCTTCAGTTTTAGGGAGACAGATTGGCGTTGGAAGGCAGAATAAGATTGGAAGGTCAAGTGTGACCTTGGCTTTGCGCGCCCAGCAGAGCCGATGCAACTCCCGCCTGTGCCCCTGCCTCTGCTCCCCGGAGCTTAGCGTCTACAGAGAGGGGGTATGGTGATGGAAGTGTCATCTTCTACTGCAGTGGCTTTAAACTGTGTCCCAGAAGCCCCATAGGGAGCCCAAGGAGAGGGAGCCTAGAGCTGCTGAGACCAAGCTCCAAGCAGTCCCCACTGCTGCTTTGCCAGAGCAGCCATAAATTCACCTATCTTCTGTATTTATTAGGTTTCAGGACAAGGCTTTATTTCAACAAAGGCTTATTAGTTAAAATTGTTTGGGTGAAAGCTGCAGAAACTAACTCAGACAGATGCACAAGGAAAGGATTTACCAGAAATGTGTAGGCCTGGGGTATTGTCTAACACCAGTGACCAGTTCTCTGGTGTTCTGGGGTGTCCCACAACACAGTGCAATCCTGACCTCACCTAGAGTCAGCAGAGAGCCCCGCCCTCCACGCTGACGACAGAGCTGGTCCTTGGCGCAGTAACCTGCTAGGACGGCTCTGGAGCTCAGGAAAGCTCTCTGACCTGTGTTTTGTTAAGGCTTAACTCAAGAACAGCCCAAAGGAAGCAAAGCGCGGCTCAGAGCCCAGGGTGTGCTTGGAGCTGCCAACACAGAGGTGGGTGACTCAGCAAATCTCATCCCAGGTTTGGTTTGGTTTTGTGGTACAGGTGTTTAACCCAGGGCTTTTGCCCAGGCTATCTCCCCAACCCTTGTGTTTGTTTTTGCCCAGCCCCTTTTTAATTTTTATTTTTAAGAGAGTGTCTTTTTAAGTCACTAAATTGTCCTCGTTGGGCTGGAACCTGCAATCTTTCTGCCTAGGGAGATTAGTGGGAGGCTCAATGCTAGCATCCCAGCAGGGCCTCTGCCTGGAAGCCCCATCGGGCCTTGCCACTTTGATCACTGCAGAGGGGTGTGCAATTCCCCAGGAGCTCCAGTCTCCCTTTGGGGTGGTGAAGGGATTTCACTTGCAGGTGAGGTGTGCAGACTATGTACAGGCGATGGGCATAAGCCAGGGTGGAAAGGCAGGACCCAGGGTGAGGCCAGCTGTCCACACACATGCCGAGAACTGGCACTTCTCTGCTTCTTATTTCTTACCACTAAGTGCCTTGTTTTCCCATCTGTAAAATGGAACAACTAATATTTAGTTCGCAGTTCTGAAGGTTACTGTAAGTGACAAGGACTTAGTGACCTCTTACCACTGAGCTGAGGGTTCTTCTGCTCAGCTTGGAGGGAAATCTCAAATTGGCAAAGCGCTGCTTCCTTGAAGGTACAGGCTCCAGACCTTGAGTGCCACAGCTCTGAGCCCTGAGGCCCAGCGTCTCTTAGCTCCTAGTGTTGCAGCTCTGGGTAATGAAGTATTCAGTGTCATGGCCCCTTGGGAATCTGCCTTCCCCTTGAGGCCTGCAGCCCTTGGGCAACTTTTGCTGCCTCTCTGGGTGCTCAACCATGACGGACCTCAGGCCTCAGCTTCCGCCACGTCCTCCTCCTCAGAGCCACCTGCTGGCCTCTGCCTCCTCTTACTGTCCGCCCAAACCCTTGGGCCTGAGATGAGTCTCAGGCTCCACCTTGGACCACTGCTGCTGCTGTCACTGCCAGTCTCCAGAATTCTCTAGAACTGGCAGCCCCTAGTGTTATTATGGCCTTTTAAGGTGAACTGTTTGGCCCACACTAATCAGGACGAGAGTCCGAAGGCGGTTTAAAAGAGCACCCGAGGGAGGTTTTATTGGGACTTGTGCTAAATGTGGGGGTGGGGGGAACAGGATGGAGCCTCCCCCTCAGAAGGATGACGGCAAGGAGCTGCTTACATAGAGCAAGGAGGGCCACACATGTGCAGTCTCCTGGACGTCACGAACCTCCTCGGGGACTTCTGGATAGTGTCAGAGCGGGGAGGTCACCTGGCAGAGGTCCGAGGTGCAAGCCTGTTGCTAGGAGGGTCAGTATCTCCTGGAGCCGCTGCAGGGTGTCTAGGATGCCTCAGAAAGAAAACTGCAGCTGCTGTGATGTCTGCGATGTCTCTGGAGGGACTGTGGTGTTGACAGTGGACAAACAGGGTTAAGGGGTTTGGAGAGAGAGGCAGTGGGCCCTGGTTCCTCTCTGCTCTTTGCCTTTAGGTGTGATTTTCTAGCTGCATCTAAAAGAGGCAGGCACAGCAATGCCCCAAGCAGAGGACGTGTGTGACACCCTTGTATGGCTGTCAGGGGAAAGGGAAGGGTGGGGTCTTATTCTTTAAAAAAAATTTGGGGGGGAGGCTGGGGATATAGCTCAGTGGCACAAGCGCCTACCTGGCAAGCGCAAGGTCCTGAGCTTGATCCCCAGTACTGAAAAAAACAATTAAATTAATGGTACTGAGGATTGAACCCAGAACCTTCACACTAGGGTACCTCTCCAACCCATTTATTTTTTGTTTGTTTGTTTTTGTTTTTAAGACAGAGTCTCACTATGTAGTGCAGGCTGGCCTTGAACTCATTATGCAGCCCATGCTGACCTCAGACTCACAGGAATTGCTCCTCCCTCAGCCTCTGAGTGCTGGAGTGCCGAGAGGACAGGTGTACACCACCATACCCGGCTATTTTTAGTTTTTGAGACAGGATCTCAATAAGTCACTAAGTTGCCCAGTCTGGGCTCAAACTTGGAATCTTCCTGTCTCAGCCTCCCAGAGTGCTGAGATTACAGGTACGCATAACTGCACCAGGCATTTTGTTTTGTTGAAACAGGGTTTTGCCATGTAGTTCAGACTGGCTTCTAACTTACCATATTATAGGCCAATCTGGCCTTGAGTTCTTGATCCTCCTGCCTCAGCTTCCCAAGAGCTAGACCAAAGGTATGTACCAACTACACTCAGCCAGGGCCTTGTCTCTCACTTCTGCTAAAAACACTGATTCTTCACATAGGCCTGTAGATGCCCAGTGGGTAACCAATAGCAGAAAACTTGGCATCTCTGCCTCCACTTTTGTATGTTTCCTTTCTGCCTTACATTTTGGATCAGATCCTTGCTCAGCTCTGCACGTAGGAATGTTAATCATTTAAGGAATCCTCAATAAACTGCTCATCTTCCCCCTTCAAGGCCAGGACACCAAGATAAGAGTCACTAAGGTATTTTCAAGACTTGCAGAAACAACACAACCAGCAGACCCTCTGGACTCACTCCTTCCTGCAGTCACTGTGGATTTCAGGAAGAGTGAAATCCTGTGAAACCTGCAGGCGGATGAACCCTGCCTCCCACATGTGAGCACTGCCCCAGGACAGAAAGTGAGGTGCCCCCCAAGCAGGACTAGTCATCTCCCGATGGGAACCAAACTGCCACCTCCAGTCACAAGAGCTTCATCAGACCCACCTCACAGAGCCGGACCTGAGATAATGATTAACCACAGTGTGACCCAGAGTGCTAGACTATGCCTATTTCTTGCATCCGACGTATATAATCTTGGAGCGCTTGTTACTCACCCACCCTTCGAGCTGCAGACACCCTCCCCAGCTTTCCAGTATGGCTCTACGTATATTGAAGTCCTTTCCATTATAGAGCAGGTGACCAGACCTGGTTTGTTGAGACTCCCCAAGTATGATCCCCTGGCCTAGGGCTCCAACAATACTACCTGAGAAGGTGTAGCCAGGTTTGCTCAGTGGCTGTCAGGTGGAGAGATGCTCCTGTTGGACCACATGTGACGTCCAAGTACAACTTAGAGACAGAAACAGCAGCACTGTTAGGTTCAAGTTTAGCAGCCCAAATGAAAGAAAGTCTCAAGGTAAACTGTTTTCTCTTGAACATGTTTCATTAAAGGAAGGAAAGAAGGAGAAAAAAAAGAAGAAAGAAGGAAGGGAGGGAGCAAAGAAGGAAAAAAGAAGAGAAAGATAAAGAAAAAAGAACTAATTTAGGTCACCACGTGTGAATTAACAGCAGAGTGTTTCTGAAGGACTGAAAATAAGTCCCCAGTTATGTAGTCGCCATTATAGGGGCAGTTAAGGGCACTCGCTCACCGAGGGGTTCTGGATGCTGTTCAGGGAAGGATACCGCTCTGCCCCAGAGAACAGGGCAGCCCGTTCTCACTGGCTCCCTCCCGCGTCCGGGAAGGGCATTGCTGCCTAGGTGGCACCCGACTTCCTTTACTTTCCCCTTCAAGCTTCCTATCCGAGGCTATGGTTCGCGGGCAGAGCTCTGGCCTAGGTTGTAGGAAGCCCCGGGGCTCAGTCCCCAACCTCACAAGAAGCAAATAAACAAGCCAAATCTCCCCTCTAGGTCTTCTGACCCAAGATCTAGGGAAAAGGCAACTCAGACTAGCAAGGCAAGTGGACCTGTCACACCGAAGCGGGCACCATGGCCAGCCCCCAAGGAACACCTTAAAGGGGACACAGGACGCACGTACTGAATTTTGTATTTACCCACTCTGCTTCATTTTCTATGTTCTTTTTTGTGAATTATTGTCTTTGCAGTCACCATCACCGGGCTCCCGAGGATACCTTAAAGTGGACACGGGATGCACATGTATCTGCAAGAAAATAACGAAACAAAAACCACCGACGCCACCCTCCAGGGCTGCGGGCTGGTTCTCCCCACGTCCGCTGTTTCTCACGGACAGGCTCCGCGGCTCCCTGCAGGTGGCGCTGCTGCACCATCGGGCTGCCCACTCCGCGGAGATGGTGGCCCCGGGTGCCGCGCCCAGGCCTCCTGTTCAGGCAGAAATTCCCTGTAGACACCTGGAGATTGGGCCTCACTGTGCTAGGGTGGCTGACTCCGTCCGGCTGCTCTGTGGCATTTTGACTGATGCTCAGTTGGGATTCAACCTTTAAAACGCAGTTTCTTTTGTAAGAGCAGCTCAGAAAATTACTTTGGCTGTGTTCCTCTCCCTCTCTCTGTCTCTGTCTCTGTCTCTCTCTCTCTCTTTGTGCCCTTCACACTTGAAATGACTCTTCAAATACATGATTCACAATCCAGATGTGGTGGTACAGACCTGTAACCCAAGCACTCAGGAGGCTGAGGCAGGAGGATCGCTGTGAGTTCAAGGCCAGCCTGGGTGATAGAGTGAGTTCAAGGTGAGCCTTAACTATATAGCCAGACCCTGTCTCAAAAACAAAAACAAAACAAAAAACCCCTTCCCCACGATTCCCACTGAATTAAAATCAGTGGCCTCCAAAGGTAGAGACTGGACCATTGGCAGAGAAGGATCCAAAACAGTAAGAGCACTTGCAGTTTCACTGTGGATCAGTTCCTTCTTCAGAATGTGTGCATGTGGTGATGTGGACGTCCCAGAGTGCTTCTAACTCCAGAGCGTGCCATTCTGTCCTCTCCAGCCAGGCATGTACAGAAGCAGCCTCACCCCACAGGACAGCAGACAGAAACCCAGGCCTGCATTTGCCTCGGCTGTGCTGGGTAATAACGTGCTTCTGGAATCCCACACTCTAAAGAACAGTGAGAGACAGGACTATAGAAGTCACACCTGTGTAATACAGTATGACCACAACCAAGTCAACCAACATGCGTGCAAAGTCAGCTGGGATTGGGTCTCTTAGTGCAGGTGTTAGCATCCCGAAGAGTCCAGTGGAACCACGGGGAGGGGGCTCACACTTGTAATCTCACTACTGTAGAAGACTGAGGCAGGAGGATTGCAAGTTCGAGCCTAGCCTGAGCAACTTAGGGACTTAAGGAGACTCTGTCTCAAAATTAAAAATAAACAGGGCTGGAGATACAGCTCAATGTGATGCCTTTAGATCAATACCCACTATGGGGGTGGGGGAGACCTATCTAGTCTCTATAGGCAAATGGTTCTGAGCGGTCTAGACTTTTTATTTCATATCAAATTTTAGCATTTCTTTTTAAGTAACAAAGACATGAGCACACAGAGCAACATTTCCCAGTGCATGACTCCAGTAGACTCAATTAAGAAATCATACCATTGAGTTTAGCCTGGTGGAACATGCCAATAATCCCAGCACTTAGGAGGCTGAGGCAGGAGGATTACTCTGAGTTCAAGGTCAGTCTGAACTACATAGCAAGACCCTGCCTCAACCCTCTGCCTCCAAAATTGACGTCATTGTCTTACATCTTGTGCTCTTGGTAGTCTTTCTCATTATATTTTTCCCCAATTGAGGATCCTTCTCTTTACTACAAGTTTTTACTCAGTGCAAGATTTCAAAAGGCCTTGCGGTGACTTTGCAGCCCAACCCTTGGGATTTGGAGGAAAGGGCACTATTTGAGAGTGAATGAGTGAAAAATTAGCATATCAATAATGGTACAAGCCACTTGCACCCCAAGAAGGGGTTTCCATATGTGACCTAACAGACCAAGTGGACCACGCATGCCATATAGTGAACAGCTCATGTACACAGGACAAGTGTCACTTTGGCAGCTCTGGACCTGAATGCGGGAGGAGCACAAATGCAGAGATGTCAATCTGTGTGGAAGTGGGAGAAGGTAGGAGCACAGTGCTGGGAAAGGCGCGCCCCGTACCTGCGTGGGAAGAGGGGGTCCTCATAGCAGAAACTCCTCTTTGGTTAGAAAAGCCTCCCAAGAAGAGAAAGGCATTTTTCCAACCTGCGCTGATAGGTAGGTGCATCCCCGATAACCATCTATTTCTTCTCCTCATATTCCTCACTCAGAGCACGGCTTCCTGGGCAAGAGCTCTTCCTGGACTTGACCACCATGGACGTCCAAGCAGACAGCAGCTGCCTTCCCTCTGTAGGTGCCTCGCTCCAAGCGACACGTTGGCCGTCTGCTGGGCAGTGTCCCTGTGGCCACACGCATGTACCTCAATGCTCATCAACCCCAAGGGGAGGATGAAATGGGATCCTCCTTGACTATCAATCCCTGCGATGGGAAATACTGAAGTCAAATGTGCCTAATATGCTTAACCACTGGGCAGCACAGATCAACCTAGCCTACCTTGAGCATGCTCAGAACGCTTGCAGCAGCCTGTGCTTGGGCACAGTCACCTAACACAAACCCTACCATATAATAAGGTGTCAGTGATCTCATATGGTTTCTTGACAAATAGAATAGCTGTGGGGTACAGTTGTGTACCACTGTGAGGTATAACCACTATTAAGTTGGGGGACTGTGTACATTTGGGGACTTTAAAACCTAGACCCCGGATTCTGAACCACAGAGACTGTACAAGTCCTGCCTGCCAAAGCACACCAACCGCAAGCCACCCTGAAAGCCAGCTCCTTCCTGAGTTGTGATAATGTGTCTGTTCAGCTCACTGGCATTTGCAGGGATCCAAGTGTGCGCAGCTCTCTGCACACCCATGGTGCTCTGGTGGTGACAGCTCACTCACATGGTCTGGCTCTGGCCCCAGCTAGTGTCACTCCTAGGGTGTCTGGTTTGGCTTCTGCAAAGACAGACCCTGAGACAAGGACTTGAGGACAAGGGGCTTATTGGAGAGTAGCCCTAGGAAGCACCATGAAGGTGTGGGGCTGGGGGCTGGGAGGGCAAGGGGTGTGTAGGGCACCCTTTGGGGCGCAGGAGAGGGACACCTCAGGGCTGTCCCCCTGAGGGATGGGGGCAATCCTCCAGGGCCACTTGCTGTGGCTAAGTCTGCCCTTCGGAGCCCTGTGCCTCAGCATCTCTGCTGCCTGGCATGCAGGATGAGCCGGGTTCTGTGTCAGGAGAAAGCTCCCCAGGAGAGGAGGAGAAAGCCCCAAGTGGGAGCCAGCAGCCTACAGGACCATCCCCCAAAGCCACCAGCTACAGCAGGGACGGCGAGGGGGCAGCAGCATCTCTCCAGGCCCCAGGTGCTAACAAACAGGGGACTTGAAGTAGTGCTAGATCCGCGCTTGGCTTCTCCTTCGAGCTTGCACAGTGCTGGCCTTGTGCAGGACCCTGAGCATCACCACACAGGCTACAGTCACCTATTATGACCTCAGGAAGCATCTGTAGCAGCACATGGCACTCTGCCTGATACGTGGAGGAAGGACAGCCCTGAGGGTGGCGGGGAGATAAAATATGCTGGTTGCTGGAAGGTCTAGCAAGAGTCATACAGCAAAGACGCTGTCCCTCTCCTCTGAAAACTTAGGTTCTGGCAACCCTTTCTTTTTGTTTAGTTTCCATTCAAAATGGAAAAACATACACTCTCAAACCAATGATGAATACTTGACCTTTATATCCATCAGCTCATTTAAACTGCCCAATAATCTTGTAAACGGTGGGAAATATTCTTCCCATTTTAAAGGTAAGGAAAAGAAATCTCAGAAAAGTTAAAAAGTGATATTAGTAGCACCTCACATTTGTATCACCCTTTATACTTCTCCAAGATCACTGCTGAGTCTTTTGTCTATGCAGGTCCTGTTCCATCATCCTGGAAACAGATCCAGCCCTGCTTACAGGGTGGACTTGTGGCACCATCCTGGGAGTCCATGTCCCAGGGCACTGGGCACAGGGCTGGGTCAGGATTTATTGTTTTGCTGGAGCTGATGAGGAAAGTCCCTTTTCATTCCCAGTTCTTGATTTTGGGGCAGATTTGGGTTCTGTCTTAAAAAGTGAGTGACAAAAGCCAAAGAATCCAAGCATGTGGGAGACCGGGCCCCACTCCCAGGCCCTGAGACCCACGTGGCCCCCCTTCTGAGTTGAGCCCGTGTACATTGGTCAAACTCATTTAGACCATGCTCACCAGGTGTCCAGGGCTTATCCCTCCAGGCTCAGATGCCCACTTTCCAAGGGACATGGGGTAAGTTCCCTGTTGGCGTTGACTATTTAGGAGGCTAGCTTCAAAAGATAAAATTTGCAAGATGATTGTTCACTTTAATTTGAGCAGCTTCTAGATTTTAATTTGATTTTATGAATTTGCTAATTAAAACCAGCACACTGAGCCAGGCACGGTAGCATGTGCCTACAGTCCCAGAGCTCTGGGAGCCTGAGTCAGGAGGATCACAGGTAGATTCACTCTGGACAGTTTCACTACTTAGTGAGAACATGTGTCAATTTAAAAAGTTAAAAGATAGAAAGGGGTGGGCATTTAGCACAGTACAAAATCTGTGGGTTCAATCCCCAGTACAAAACAAAAAGCACAAGTGTGAGGTCATGAGTTCAATTTCTAGTACCAAGAACAAACAAACAAACAAAAAAACTCCAACACCAAAAACCCCACAAAAAACCAAATGTATTCAAAACAAAAAGCAAAGCAAAACAAAACAAAACAAAACAAAAACCTCAAAACTAAAACAAGCAAAAACAGCCCACCCAACATAATTACTTCATAAAATGGAAAGTTGATAAGAGTACCCTGTCCTCCAATTCCTGCACAGCACACAGGGTCTGGGAGAATCCAGAGGTGTTTCCAAGCCTCGCAAATTGTGTGGAGATCACTTGTCCCAACTTCCAGCCAGACAGGACAGGGGTGTTCAATAATGTTCCCTCTCCAGTCACTTCTGCACCTTTGTGGTCAGCTTCTCTAGCCAATCATTGCTTATGGTGGTTACCTATTGCTGTGTAACAAATAGCCCCCAAACTTGAAATAATAAGCATTTATAGTATTTTCTAAAAAGTTTTCTGTAAAAAAGAATTATGATCTCACTGTTTTTGTGGCTCCAGAATTCAGCATCAGCTTAGATGGGCATAACTGAGGTCTCACAAGTCTGCACCCAGAATGCTGGTAAGGATTGCAATCATCTTCAGTCGGTACCACCCCAAAGAGAATAAAATCAGATGCAGGGCAGGGGCCCCCTAGATAATGCCTGGTTTGTTCTTTCTCAGAAGAACCAAACAAGGACATAGCCAGGAACCCAGGGCTCACACACAGCCCTGGAATCAAAAACAACAGCTGCAAACACATCCTACAATGGCAACATACTGCACACAAGGATCAGCCTCCTGAGAACTGGCCTTGCCCCAGCTGTCACAGCTAACCAGAGAGCTGCCTGTGATTGAGCTCAGACGCTAAGCAGCCAGGATCTGGCACTCTCTGCAAGCTTGAACCCTTATTGCATGGAGAAACTGGACAGGAACTTTTGGCAGGAACCTTTTCTGTATTAGTTCCCCTCTCCTTTGTTGGAAGAACAGCTGGCGCAATGACCCTTAGTCAGACCTACAGCTCCTTTCTGGCTCCACTAGAAATTCCATTAAGACTTGCCTGTGGCTGTTGGAGGTGGTGGCACATGGCTATAATCCTAACATTCAGGCAGGCTGAGGCAGGAAGGAGCACCATAAGTTTGAGGTCAGTGGGGTTACATTTGTTTAGAAGCTTTATGTGCACCAATGAGAATTTTTGATGTCTCATTTGCCCTGCAGGTGATTAGGCAGGAAATGCTTTGTCAGAAGAATCCCAAAGGCCAGGAGAATTATAATTTTTTTTATCTTGGACTCATTAATTTCCCCAGAGAAGATGTGTCCAATCCCTTGGCTATGAATATTTTGAACAAAAGATGGGGGGAGGGGGAATCCAGGGGTTAGAGTATCTTGCTTGAGTCTTGGCTGTGTATTCAACCTCTGTGTTTGGTTGACCCTGGTGGCCACCTTCAGAGGGAGAGTCACCTCCAGTGTCCTGTGGGGCAGTTTCTTGGCTGTGTAGTTGGTTCTGGACAAAGGGTACTGAAGTCTACCTGCCCCCTAACATCACCTCAGGAACCCGCCTATATTTGTCCTCTCCTCACAAGCCTGTTTTCAGAGGCTCCTGAACCCCCCAGGCCTTGTGCCTGTGGGGTTGCAGCATGAAATGATTTGTGTCTTCCTGGCTATTATGTCCCCTCCCAGTCCTAGTCCTGCAGCCTTGAGTTCTGCTCCAACCCGTAAGTCAACGCCATCTGTGTATCTGCTTTCTGGCTTCCAAAACGATGTCCACATTACTCATTGGCTGTCTTCCTTCTCATAGTGTGGAGTAGAGATTTTTTGATTTTGCAATTCTAAAAGGGTATGGTTGGAAGCGCTGACACAAATATATGTTCCATGTGCCGTACTTAAGCAGAAGTCTATTCATATGTTCCTATTCCTTTTCTATTTCACTTTGTATGACTTATCTATTCATGTTGTTTCTCTACTGGTAAGATTGTTCATCTTTCTTTTCTGATATTTAAGAGCTCTTTACACATAAAAGAATATGAGTGTTAAATATAAAGTATCTTCTGCTTTTGAATTATCTGGTAGACCAGCTTATGTACAAGTATTGGCAAGAATTTTTAGCATTCACATTTGCATTTGTGAAGTCTGTGAACAGAAACCCAAGTAATATCATGCACAGAGTAAACAAAAGATGTGTAACAGCTTGAAGAAAGTGCAAAGAATGAAATCAGCCTCAGTGTGTGACAAGCACAGTGCATGACTATGGAAATATGTGGCTTGCTCAGGATCCTGCTCTGGCCACCAGCACCACACTCGCATGTGCCCTGTGTTTGTATGCACCATGGGCACAGTCTATTCCCAGCAAAGAATGCTTTTCTTCCCAACTCCAGCAATAACTGAGTCTAATAACAGTTAACGTACAATTAAGTAACAGTACAATCCTAATTTTACCCTCTAATAAATAAAATATCTTTATAGAATTCTTTGATGTCTGCTTATTAAAATTGTAATGAAGAATAAGTTCTAATTTTCTAGGATTTAACAAAAAGCTGTAGAGTTATATCACCTTATGAAATACATTTATATGAGGTGTGTTTAAGTTTTTAAAAATTTACACAGTAAAAGACACACTGTCATTAATCCCCTTCACTTTGAACACTCTTATCCCATCATTCCTGCCACTTTCTGAAGCAGTTCTGGAAGTCCTCTTTCTTGAGTGTCTTCAGTTGTGCTGCTGTGACTCCGTTAATGTCCTGAATTGATTCCAATTGTTCACCTTCTCACAGTCTTTTTGACTTTGGGGAACAACCAGAAGTCACACAGTGCGCCAGGTCTAGTGAGCAAGGTGGGTGAGGACACACTGAAACATCTTCATCAGGCTACCTTTTCTGTTGGATGGCGTTAACAGCCGCATTTGCTGTATTTATGATCACCTTGTAAAGACACACCTGAAAGAGGACTTTCAGAGCTGCTTCAGAAATTGGAAAAGATGATGGGATAAGAGTGTTTGCAGGGTGGGGTAGTTTTTGAGGGGTTTAATGGTAGTGTGTCCTGTTTTGCTTTGTTTTTGATTTGTTTTTTTTGAGACAGGGTCTTGCTATGTAGTTTAAGCTGGACTCGAACTCACTATGTGCCCAGGCTGGCCTCAAACTCACCGTGATCCTTCTGCTTCAGCCAAGTGCTATAATTACAGGTATGTGCCACTACACCTGGCTCAATGTGTCTTTTTTTTTTGTCTTTTTGAAACATGGTCTCGCCATGCAGTTCAGGCTGGCCTTGAGCTCACTTTGCAGCCAAGGCTGGTCTTGAACTCACAACAATCCTCCTGCCTCAGCATCCCAAGTTCTGGGATTACAGGCAGGAGCCACCATGCCCGGCATTCAATAT
This sequence comes from Dinomys branickii, assembly GCA_004027595.1. Lineage (NCBI taxonomy): Eukaryota > Metazoa > Chordata > Mammalia > Rodentia > Dinomyidae > Dinomys > Dinomys branickii. The sequence continues at coordinate 19,980 of PVLD010020000.1, forward strand.
GCCTTTTACTATAATATTTTTTTGTGTGTGTGGTACTGGGGATCGAACTCAGGACCCTGCACTTGCTAGGCAAGCACTTATTCCACTGAGCTATATCCCCAGCCCCTATAATAAATTTTTATTATACTAAATTTAAACATTCAAAAAACGTTCACCATATATTATAATCACATTTTATATCAACAATCTTTCTTGGCAGTTAAAAATCAAATGTAGAAACAGATGAAATATCAAAATTATCCTAAGAAACCCACCATCAGGGGCTCCACAAAACTTAACAATATGTTGCATTGTTACAGATGTTACATTATGTTACAATATGTTACACCATTATAGATATTCATTATATAATTCTGTCTATATCTATATGGAGAGACAACAAAATTGGCCCACAGGACAGCGGCAGGCAAGTCCAGCATCTTCAGGGCAGGCTGGAGGCTGATGCTCAAGGAGCCTGATGTAGTCCAAGTGTAAGGGCTGTTCGCTGGCAGAATTCCTTAACACAGGGAAGAATTCAGTATTTTTCTCTTAAGGCCTTCAACTGATTGGCTGAGGCCCACATAGCCTACCTTGTGGAAGTTTTCTGCTTTACTTTGAGTCTACAGATCTAAGTGTCAATTTGGTTTTGTTTTGTGAGAGTCTTGCAATGTAGTTCAGGCTGGCCTTTAAGTCACAGCAATCTTGCTTCAGACTCCTGAGTGCTGGGATTACAGGCATGTGCCACCATACCTAGCTTCTAGGTATCAATTGTATGTGAAAAATGCCTTCACTGAGACCTCTAGACTGGTGTATGGCTAAATATCACTGCTATGGCCTACCTTAGTAGACACATAAAGCCAAACTTTGAAATTTGTTTTGATTCTGGAGTTGTACAAGAGCCATAAGTACCAGGACTTCTGATTTTGTCCCACATATGTATTTTGGAAGTGTTAAAATAAAACCACATTTGTATATTTTTAAAAGCATCTGAATTCTCCTTAAGTTAAAGACATTGCCTACAGAACTGGAAAGGCTTTTTGAAAATTTGCCCCCAAGCTAAGGAGCACTTTCCTGGGGGTCAAGGGCTGCCCCGGCCTTGGTGTGGTGGGACCCATGGGCCATCCCAGCTGCCTAATCCTTGGCCCAGGGCCCACGGGTCTGATTACTGCGCAGTGTGGGTTCCGCCTTTTTCTCCCAAAACATATGACTCCCCATGTTTCTCTTTAACCTATTTCTTCTTCTTTAGGCTTGGTTTGTGGGACGGTTTCAGTGGACATCATCCAGCTGTTTGCCAGGACCTGTACCTCGGGGCTGTGGACCATGGCTATGTAGGTCCCGGACTGTGTTGCAGGCTTGGGGCCTGGAGGTGTCCACAGGCCAATTAAGCAGGAGCTTTGTACAAGGGATGCTTTGATATTTTGTCTCCCCCTGACAGATACATCCCACAAATGTCATCTCATGTAGAAAAGAGAACTGGACAACTATTTCTCTAAAACAGGAAAAGCATACGAATCAGTTATGCAGCTCCGGCACAGCAGTGGTCCAGGAAGCCATGTGGGGACGCCAGGGCCCGCTGAGACCCGCACAAACGCTGTCAGGAGCTCTCACATGCTGGCTGCAAGTATCGCACAGCAGCCAAAGAGGCAGCTTGTTAATGAGGTCACTCACGAGTCTGCATGATTTATTTTCTTTGAGTCTTTGCCATTTTTTTTTCACTCCAGATTTGGTTCCTTTGTGATGATGATGTGACGTGACAGAATCATGTCAGATTCCGATGAACTGCACGCTCTTTTCCTGTGTGTCTCTCTGCCGGTGTCTCCATCTCCGTTTCTGCCTCTCTCCACTTTTGTCTCTCTCTGTGTCGCTCTCTGTGTCTTTCCTCTGTCTTTCTCTTTGTCTCTGTGTCTGCGTCTCTCGTTGTCCCTAACTTTCTGTCTCTCTCAGTCTCTCTGTCTCCATCTGTATGTGTACCTCTCTCTGTGTCTTGATCTGTTTATCGCTTCAGCCTCAAGCACCTGCTCCAACCTTGGGCGGAGGGAGGCAGGGAGAAGGCAGGCAGGGTCTCACCTCCCGCACGCGATCACCGCAGTGTCGCGCTCCGAGCCTGGCTCAGCCTGCCCTCCCAGGCCCCTCCTTCCGGAGCTGCGCGCAGAGATCAACCTGGGCGCAGCACAGCAGAGGCCGCTGAGAGGATGCGGCCCCCTCTTCCTCCAGCCCAGCTCGGGGACAGCTCCTCCTACCTCTAGGAAATCCTGGAAGACGAAAGGAGCCTCAGGAAATTTCCCTTCCATCATGTCATCCTCAAGATGTTGAGAAAGGCCTCTGCTCCCCTTGCCCCAGGTCAAGGCACATGCTCTGGGAGGAGATAGGAGCTTCCTCTATGGTGGTCCTGGAAGCCCTCTGTCCCCAGTCAAGCAGGGAGTAGGATGAAGAATCATGGGTCACTCATTCATTCAGTCAATCAACCTTCCATTTGATTAACAAATGTAACTGAGGTCCCACCAAGCCTGTGCACCTGGCTTCTGCGAGCCCCATCTAGGTTTGTGTCACAGCCAAGTAGGGAAGACAAAGAAGTAAGCCAAAATCTTAGCGCGGTGTGCTAAGCCGCTGATGTGCGGAGCTACATCACTAGGGGCACCCCTGCATCACCACTTGTCTGGAGACAGTGTGCTATTTTTGGTCACTAGGAACCTGATGACTCCATGCACCTCATGGAAGTGCAGTCATCCAGGAATTATCCTTTCATGACAGGACTGCTTCATTTGGTATAAGATCCTCAAGGTTCATCTATGTTGCTGCATGTGTCAGGGTGCCCTCATCTCTCAAGGCAGAGTACTATTTTGTCATGTGTACGTACCAACTTTTATTCACCTCTCCATCTGCCAGTGGATGGTTGGGGTTTCTCCACCTTTCCCTATTGTGAATAACAGTGCCATGGCCATTGGTATTTGTTGAGCCCCTGCTTTTCATTCTTTTGTGTACATACTCAGAAGCACAGTTGCTGGATCAGATGGTAATTCTTTGCTCAATTCTTTTAGGAATTGCCATACTGTTTTCCACAGCTGCTGCAGCTCTTATATTTCCACCAGCAGTGACAAGGATTCAGCATTTGCTATTTTCTGGGATTTTGTCTTTGTTTTTATAGCCATCATAACCAGGGCGAGGATGAATTTTATTTCTGTTTTCCTAATGATTAGTGACATTGAGAATCTTTTTCTTTCCTTCAGTACTGAGCATTGAGCCCAGAACTTTTACACTGAGCTACATCGCCAGTTCTTTTTTTATTTTTTATTTTGAGACAGGATCTCACTAAGTTGCTCAGGCTTGGCTTGAATTTGCAATCATCCTGCCTCAATATCCTAGAGTGCTGGAATTACAGATTTGTACCACCACACCCAGCTAGGTATTGAGAATCTTTTTATGTGCTTACCGGCTATTTGTACATCTTCTTTGGAGAAATGTCTATTTAAATCTATTGCACATTTTGAAATTGGGTTTGATTTTTGCTTGGGACATAAGCATTTCTTTTATATTCTGGTTATTAACTCCTTAACAGACATATGAGTTGCAAATATTTTCTCCCATTCCACTGGGTTTAGTCTTTTGATTTTTTTCTTTTCACTCTGTTGATTGTGTCCTATTATGGTTTGTGTCTGGATGTCCCACCCAAAGCCTCATGTAGTCATGGGGTGGGCTTGTAGAGTTTATGATTTTTTTTTTTAGAGTTTATGATTGATTCATGGTCCAATGCTGGGATTATGGGTGTGAGTGCTACACCAGCTCTGGGGCAGGTAGTTTGCATATGATGTAAGGGAGGGAGAGAGGCTGCTTGCTGCTCCTCCTCCCCTTGCGCTCTTGTTGCTTTTGCTATTTCCTGCCGCCAGTTCATGTGCCACTCTGCCTTGGAGCCAGCTGAGTATGGATTGAAACCTCTACAAACTGTGAGCTAAATAAACCTTTCTTTCTTTAATTTGAGGCATCAGGTATTTTGTCCTAGCAATGAGAGAAAGGTAACCTAGCCATGTCCTTTAACACACAGTTTTATATTTTGATGTAGTCTAATGTATAGTACTTTTTCCTTTTACTGCCTCTGCTTTTGATGTCATAGCTAAGAAATAATTGCTTAATCCAATGATGTGATACTTACCCCCTATGTTTTCTTCTAATTGTTTTCTCATTTGAGATCTTACGTTTAGGCCTCTAATTCACTTGGAATTAACTTTTCTATATGTTGTAAAGTAAGAGTCCTTTTTCATTCTTCTGCATGAGGACACCCAGATTTCCCAGCATCTTTTGTTGAATAGACTGTCCCCCCCTTCCTTCTGTGAATGGTCTCTTATCTTGCTGCAGCTGATCAATTGACCACAAGCAGAAGGGTTATTGCTAGGCTTTCTAGCGTACTTCTTTGTCTTTGTCTGTCTTTACACCAGCACTATATTATTTTAATTACTGTAGCTGCATAGTTGTTTTTGAAATTAGGAAATGTGTGTTTTCTAACTTGGATCTTCATTTTCAAGATTGTTGACTATTTGGTGTCCCTTGGGATTCCATAAGAATTTTAGAATAAGATTTCCATTTATGCAAACAATGTTATTGGGATTTTTATAGTGTCTTAGTCATCGTCCTCATCATTCAGACACAATACTCAGCACTCACAACCCAAAGGAGAAGTTAATTTCATCTCATTGTTTCAGTCCATGGTTGACTGGCAGAAACAGCATGGTGGAAGGGCCTGGCTGGAGAACAGCTGCTCATGCCATGGCATGCAGGGAAGATGGAGAGCTGGGGACCAGAATACGCCCTTTCAGATGACCCACATCTAACACAGCCTTACCTCGGAATAACATGTTCCACTGTGGGACCCATCAGTGGGTGAATCCACTGATGTGCACAGCATCCCAGTAATCTAATAAACATGGAGGCTTTTTTAGACATAAACCATAACATAGGAATTTTATTAAGGCTGTACATCACCGTGAATAATATCACAATTATGTCTTGGTTACTTTTCTTTCATTGTTGGGACAAAATACTCAATGCCCCAAATTAAGGAAGGAAAAATACATTTAGCTCACAGCTTGTGGAGGTTTCAGTCTGTACTTGGCTGGCTCCAAGGCTGGTTGACACGTGACAGAGGGCAACAGCTCATGGTGATGGAACAACAAAGCAACAAGAGCAAAAGGGAGGAGCAGGGGAGGGAAGCAGCCTCTTTCCCTCCCTTACATTGTATGCAAACTGTCCGCCCCAGGGTGGGTGTAGCACTCACATCCATAATTCCAACACTGGACCATGAATCAATCATAAGCTCTAGAAGCCCGCCTCATTACTGCATGAGGCTCTGGGGGGACATTCAGACACAAACCATAATAATCACCATTTTACCATTTAAATCATTGTTGGGTGTGGTGTTGCACACTTGTGATCCCAGAATTTGGAGACTAAGGCAGGAGGATTTGCTGTGAATTCAAGGCCAGCCTAGACTACATACTGAGTTGAAGGCTAGCCTGAAATATATATTGAGACCTCTTAAAAACAAACAAGGAGCTGGATGTGGTGATGCATGCCTGAGGCAAGAGGATTGCTGAAAGTGTGAAGCCAAGCTGGGCTATGTAGTGAGTTCAAGGCCTAACCTACATGCTGAGACCCTCTCTCAAAAAACCAACCAATCAACCAACCAAACAAACATCTTTAGTCATCTAATCCGTGATCATGGGATGTATTTACACTTAAAGGACCCTCCTTTAATTTCTTTCAGCAATATTTTGTAGTTTTCTGTGTACAAATCCTTAGTTAATTCCTAAAAGTATTTTATTTATTTTGATGCTACTGTAAATTGAATCGCTTTCTTAATTTCCTTTTTGGGGTTGTTCATTGTTAGTTTACAGAAATACTTCTAATTTTTGTAAGTTCATTTTATTTCTTGTATCTTTGCTTAATTTACTAGTTTTGACAGAGTGTTTGGTGGAGTCTTTAGGAGTTTTCACATAAAAGACTGTATTATCTGTGAACAGAGAGTTTTATTCCTTCCTTTTCAACTTTAATGCCTTTCATTTCTTTTCCTTGCTTAATCATTCTGGCAAAGACCCTAGCATTATGTTGAATTGAAGTGGCAAACTGGGCATCCTTGTGGTGTTTCTAATCTTGGAGGAAACACTGCCATTCACCACTGAATGTGATGCCAGCTGTGAGCATGTCATACAAGGCCTTTATTAGGATAAGGCTGTTTCCTTCTTTTCCTAGCTTGTTGAGTGTGGTTATCACAAAAGAGTACTCAGTATTGTCAAATGATTTCTCTGTCTCAGTTGAGATAATTATGGACAGGCTCTTCATTCTGTTAACATGGGATAGGACACTGATTAATTTCCACATATCGAGCTATCCTTGCATTCCAGGAATAAGTTCCACTTGGTTTTGGTATGTTGCCCATTTAATGTGTTGTTGAATTCAGTTTGCTGGTGTTTTGTTGAGGAGTAATGCCAACTTTTACAAATGAGAAAATTGGACTCCAAAGAGATGTGGCAATTTCCCCGTGGCCCCTTATCTAGGAAGTGGTTGGAGTTGGGATTCCAACTGAAGCCTGCCTGATTCCAGAATCCACAACATTTTCAACAAGCTGGGCTACTTCATTGCCCCACATCCAGGTAAATGGAGAGATGTGTGAGCTAACATATTTCAGCTTTGTAAATTTAGGCAAAAATACTTTAAATTTTTTCTGAACCTCAGGTTGCATATGTCACAGAGGGATCACGACACCAACTTGATGGAACTGTTGTGAAGCTTAGGCATACCTCTGGAACGTTGTGAGTTTTTAACACATGTGTGACTTTCAGGCCCCTGCTGGGTCTCCCACTTCAAAGGGGACTTGACTTGCTCAGTGACCTTGGGCAGAAGCTTTAGTTGCAGGCTTTTGGCCAACCTAGTTTTTCTTTGCTTTGCTATAAATTCTCCATAACATTAAAGGTTTCAACAAACAATCTTATACTTCCATTCAACAAGTGGGTTTTCATTTCTTCTATGATTCATCTAATCCTTCCTGCATCTTCCTTCTAAACTCCTGCCACTGAGATTTCAAATATCCTTATCTTTTAGAACTGCTTTGGCAGTCTTTATTCATGTCTTAAATGCTTTCTCTTTCTTTTCTTCTTTTTGGCAAGGTTGGTACCCAGATCAGAGCTGGTGGAGATACCTGATGTTTTTAGGAGCATGTTCCCCTTTTCATCCAACAGATTTGTGTGAACTATTTCTGGGCTGAACTTGTAGGCAGGATACCTGGTATTCACTGGGGTAGTGAGATTTTCTTTTCTGTGTCTTTTTTCTCTGTGTCTGTCTTCCTCTGTCTCTCTGTCTCTGTCTCTGTCTCTCTCTTTTGTACTGATATTTTCTAAAACACCCTAAGGAGAAAAAAGGAAGAAGAGAGTAGCAAACTCACAGATCTTCCTCAAGACCTTCTGGTCCCCAAGTTCATTCATTTAACGAGAACTCATTCATTTCTTTGGAAGTGAGAAGCAGGAAGTAGAGTCCTGAACATTCCCTCATGGAGCTGCCCAGAGGGAGATGTGCACATCCACGGAGAGAACAACAGCCTTTGTTAGGGGAGCTGGGAGGAACAGGACTGTGGCTTCTGAATCGGGCTGTAGTAAGCACTGCTGAGGACCTGCAACTTTACACACAGGCACTTCCAGGACTGAGCTATAAGAGCTGAAGTTCTGCCCCCAGGCTATGTCCCTGCTGTCCCCTTGTGTTCAACAGTGTGGGTGTTTTGTGCCAGTGTTTCTCCCTTCCCAGAGAGGAAATTAGTGGAAATTGGAGGAAATTAGTGCTACTAATTTCTCCATTCTACAGCAAGCAGCGCTGAGGACCTACACTGTATCGCACATGGGCAGGCTGGCACTGCAGATGATGGACATGGCCTCTGTCCTCAAAGCTATACTTTCTAGTTGGAGAGCAATCACAGAGAAGCAAACTGGTAACTGCAAAAAGTTCTTTAGAAATCCACAGCCAAGTAGCCTGTAGTGAAGAGGAGGGCATGTTGCCTGCGTGGTGGTCAGGGTCAGCTGCCGTCTTCCAGCCATGGTGTGGGTGGCAGGGTGTGGCATGCACTGGGCGCTCTGGGGGGCAGAAATCCCAGGTGCACAGGCAGGTGATTGGAAGGGCTTGGAATATCCAGGGGCAGGAAGGGGACCAGTATAGCTGAAGCAGAGGAGCAAGGGGGAGGACAGGAGGTGATGAGGAGACTCAGCGGGGACTGGTGTCCTCATGGACTGGTGGGCCCTAGGAAGCATAATGATGCAATGATTAAGCTTGATTATGGCTGAAGTTCAGACATACAGACTGATTCAAACTGGCAGAGGACCAGTATGTGGACACTAGTGCCAGACCTGGCCCTCAGGTGTATCTGAGTGCTGGAGTGAGTGCCCTCCCATCATGGGGACTGCAGAGTAGGGTTGCTGCCCAGGCTTTGGAGAGCATCACACCCAAATCCCTCAAGCTATTAACCAGAGGCAAGACCTTATCGGCATCTCTCCAGCCCAGTAACCTGACCCACTTTCCCACAGCCTCCTTTGTAGACCCTGTTCTAGCATTTGCCTGTACTTAAAAAAACCCTCACCCTGTATCCCTATATACACGTTATTGCCCCTTCTCACTACCTAGCTCCTTGTTCCTGCCTGTGTGACCCCCAGGGATGGAGGATTGTCCTCCCGGTCCATGATGCGCTCCCTGCTTGGATCTGTAAGGAAATATCTGACCTCATTTCCTAGCCAGGTGGGGTGCTGGTCTTATACTTCCCATTCAAAGAGCCAGGAGCTGCCCCCCAGGCCAGGTCCTTCTGGGTAACAGGGAGAACTCATGGTCAGGCTCCCAGTGCCCAGGGAAGATCAAACAGCACAAACTGGACCCAGGTTAGAGAAGAGTCACAGGTGTCAGACCCTAGAATCAAGCTTCCCTAGTGAGGGACCCCTGGGTTATACAAGCAAGCATGAGGCTATCTACTTGAGTAAAAGTATCCTGTGGGAGAAGTGCTGTCCACACCCTGGCCAGTTGCCGTTTGGTTCTTGTTAGGCAGGTTGCCAGCTATTCCAGGACTGCTCCTTAGTTTACCCGAAGGTCTCAAAACACCACTTCCTGCCAGCTTTTGTGCCATCATCATGTCTACTTCCATGATATAAGCACTACCCACAGTTCAATCTAACACACGTGGACACTGAGATACAGTTGAGCGGGTGTCAAGGGCCCCAGATCAGCCATGTGATGTTAGGAGAGGCCCCAGGTTTGTCTCACTCTGACCTAGCACCCTTTCCCCATAGCACCTTCTGTGGCCAGCTCAATTCTAGACTGGGCCGAGCTCACTCTGCAGGCTCAGGTGTTCATGCTGATGTCTGGGGACAGTTTTGCCTTGGGGACATCGGGACAGGCAGCTCCAGGCAGATCCCCATCCACCATGCCCTGCAGTCACAGGTCCTGCCCAGGTTTTTCTTTTATCTGTAGTAAGGGAGCATGCCATAACCCTTGGTCCTCTGATCTTAAATCCCAGAACTTTCTGTTGCTTTATAGCTTAGAAAATACACTCCAGCACCTCTAGGAACTGAAACAGATTCCCTGCCCAAGATCCTTCTCCAGGAGGTGTGGTCCTGTCATTCTGAGGACCTTCCTACTCTTCCTCACGCCTACCGGAACCTGGTCTTATGCCTCAGACAGAGGCCCACAGACGAGTTCACCTGATAGCATACTGTAAAAATGAGCTGGCAGACTGAGGAGGCTAGCCAGGGGGCACCAGGCTGGATGCTGGCCCTCAGCACCTGAACGTGGGCTTGTGTTGCTTCATCACTGTGACCCTCATTTCTGACCGGAAGGTAGAATCTCAGAATTCTGGGGCTCTGCGTTCTGACCCTGCCCTCCAACTGTGCATTAGAAGTGGTGTCTGTCTCCCAGCTTGCTCTTCTCCCACCCCACTCTCTTTGTTGGCTCAGAGGCCTCTTGATGCTTTATATATGTGAGATGTCTAGCATGTGTCTGGCACATGGTAACCATTCAAAGCATGCTGGCCTGGTCCCCTCTAGCCTATCCTAACATATGTGACAGAGAAGTAACTAGATCATATGACAATAATATATTCAGATTGTGAGACAGTTCCAAATCCAAAAAAATTTCATCTTTTTCAAACAGCCAACATTTTAACTGTATAATTATACAAAATTTAATTTTTGAGGAAACTTGTATCCCAGTTTCTTGGTAAACAGAATTCTAAGATAACATCCAAAAATTCTTGTCCCTTACCCCCTTATATTGCCCTGAATAACCCAAAAACTGTGCATGTGATGGATTTTGCTCTTACCATCAAGTTGTGCAATATGACACAGTCAATCTTGAGCTAGACTGTCCAAGTGGCCTTGTCACATGGGTCTTTTAGGGTTAGGAGTTTCTTCTGTCTGGTGACAGAAGGTGGAGATTTGATGCTAGGGAGGATGTGATGTGCCATTTGTTGGCCTAAAGATGAAGAGGGCCTTGTGGCAAGTAATATGAAGAGCCTCTAGGAACTGAGTAACCCCAGGTGTCAGCCAGGAAGGGAATAGGGATCTGGATCCTACATTGTAAGGAAACAAATTCTGCTGACGAGAATGAGCTTGGAAGCTATGCCAGTTATGCTTGCTTGGTTGTGTCAACTCGATTGGCTTGGGAGCTGCCTAGAGGAGTGGTACAGCACACCTATGGGTATGTCTGGGAGGACATGGAGGCACGGCCTTGGGGTCTACTGCTGCATCCCATGCAGCTCTCAGAGATCCTGGGGGAGGATGGCAAGAGGATGGAGAACTGAGAAACAGAAAGCTGAGGTCAGGCAGAGCTCCTTCTCAGGCTGGAAGGAAAGGAACTGCTTAACCACCATAGTGCATGTATTTATACTTTCAGGAGACTGATGTCAATTTCAGCCTCTCTGCCTAGGAACTTTGTGTGCTTGCCTCTGCACCTCCTGTTCTCAGGGCTGGAATAAGTTGTTTTTGAGACTTGCCTTAGGAGCTCTTTATTTGCAGACCAGTCTTGGCTCACCCTGGCACATATGATCAGTTTCCAGCTTCAGCCACTCCCTACGGTCTACGCTCTACGTCTGATCACTTCCCCTTCTTCTTGGCATTGTGGATCACTCTCGCTCCAGTCGCTACCAGTTTCTACAACTTTCTGTGCACCTCAGGTCATTGCTTTCTTAACCTAGCTTTACAGCCTGTGGGTTTGTGAGGTTCTCCACCTACACACCCACCTTGCTCCTGAGACTCCTCTGTTCACTCCAGGCTGTAGCAACTATCCAAGCCGAGACATTTCCGTGATTATGTTGGCAGATGGGTCAAGCAAACAGACAACTGAGCTCTGTGCTGTAGGGGAGCAGGGGAGGAGGGTATCAAGCAGTCTGCCAGATTTAATGCCAGCAGTTTTAGAACTAGTCCCCTCCAAACATAACCAGCCTGGCTTCCACATAGTAGGATCCCTGTGTCCTCTCAGACCTGGGTTTAAATTTCTCAGTTTGTGTCTAACCTGCACTCTCTCTGTGACTGTGGCCATTTCCCACCCAGTGACTGTGATAGGGTGACCCCCAAACCCCAAAGTATGGTTCCATGGCTTCTGATTCCTGACTTAGCTGAGTCTTAAACAATCCCTTTCCAAAATGGCTCTGAGTCACTCTCAAATGTGACAGGCGCTGCTCTGAGCCTGCCATGTGGAAGGGGTTACATTCAGAGTAAATCCTGGCGCTGTTTTTGCAATTTACTATAATCCTGGGCTTTTCTTGGGGTTAGCACTGTTAGCCTGGTCTGATGTTTCTCCCTAGAGCTGCAGCCCTCTCTAGGTCTAGTCCGTGTCAGCAGAGACAAGTCCCCTTTCCTAGGAGCCTTGGTTAGGGTTTTAATCCTCATCCTTCTTTTCCCTGCATAGTCCTCAGATTTCTCTGCCTCCCTGTGATTTCTAGTCTTTCCATTGGCTCTTTCTTGATCCCCGGAGCTTTTCTTCCCTCTGTCTTCACTGGGTCATTGTTTTCTAGGTATCACCAGTCCAGCTCCTGGAGAGACGGTGATATGCTTCTGAATTCTGTGCCACCTTCTTCCTTGCTCTGTAAAAGTCTGCCTACAGGTTTTGCACAGATGCACTTTATCAGGGAGAGGAAGTTGCCTACTATCCTTGGTTGGCTGATAGGGTTGGGGGTTGGTTTTCGTTTTTTTAATACTAGGTATTGGATCCAGGGCCTTCTCATGGGTCTACAGCCCCAGCACTTTTTATGTTTCATTTTGAGACAGGGTCTTGTTCAATTGCTGGGTTGCCCAAGCTAGGCTCAGACTCATGATCCTCCTGCCTCAGTGTCTTGGTTACTTTTCTCTCGTTGCTGAGACAAAATACCCAATGCCCAAAACGAAGAAAGGAAAGGTTTATTTAGCTTACAGTTTGTGGAGGTTTCAGTCCATACTTGGCTGGTTCTTAGGCAGAGTGGCACATGGCAGAGGGCAACAGTTCACGGCAGTGGAAAACAGCAAAAGCAAAAAGGGGGGAGCAGTAAGCAGAAAGCAAGCCTCTTTCCCTCCCTTATATTGTATGTAAACAACATGTCCTGGGGTGGGTGTAGCACTCACACCCATAATCCCAGCATTGGACCATGAATCAATCATAAACTCTAGAAGCCCGTCCCATGACTGCATGAGGCTTTGGGGGGACATCCAGACACAAATCATAACACCTCCCAAGTGCTGGTATTACATGGCTGTCCCATCATGCCTGGCTCACCCTTTTTTATTTTTTAGTTTGAGAGAAGTTCTCATTAAATTGCTAAGTTGGCCAGGCTGAGCTTGAAATTGTGATCAATGCTCCTACTTCAGCCTCTCAGGGTTCTGAGCCCACAGATCTGTACCACCACACCGGTTTGCTGATCTTTGTACAGAAATGTCTTTTGTATTTATTGATATCCTCTATTATTTTTATGTTTTATATCTCATTGATAGTTGCTTTGATCTTTATTCTTGCCTTTCTTCTGCTAACTATGGTTTTAATTTGCTTCATTTCTAAATTCTTAAAGTGTAATCTTTAAGGTTGATTTAATATTGCTTTAAGATCTTTCTTCTTTTCCAATAAAGCCATGGTTGTGTGAACATCCCTGTAATCACTGCTTTTCTCACTAAGGTACACCTCACAATTTTGACATGTTGCCTTCTTATTTCCATTCAACTCAAGATACTTGTGAATTTCTATGTTGACTAAACACTGGCCTCTTAAAAAGCATATTATTCACTTCCCAAGGGTTTGGAATGTTTTACAGATATCTTTCTATCATTGACTTCTAAATTATTGTGGGCAAAGAACATAGTTTTTATGACGTGAATCCTTTTAAATTTAGTTAGATTTGTTTTGTGGTCCAGAATATGGATTATTTTGGGTGAATGTCTTGTATATCCTTGAAAAGACTGTGTATTGTCTGTGTTAGATGGAAGGTTTTATATCAGTTAGATCAAGCTGGTGTTCTTTGATTTTTTATATCCTCAGTCATTTGTTGCCTATTTGTTTTAGTTAATTAAAAGAGAGACTTAATTTCCAGCTATAATTTGGGTTTGCTTACTTATTTTTCCTTGCATGTATTTTAAAATTCTGTTAATACACTGCATGTACATTGAAGATTGTTATTTTTTCTTGAAGTTTTTCTTTCCTAACAATATTTCTCTGTATTTCTGAAAAAATTTCCAGTTCCATATGCACTTTTCTAACCAGGCACAGTGACACCCTATAATCCCAAGCCCTCTGAGAGTCTGAGTCAGGAGAATTGCAAGTTCAAGTCCAGCCTGGGTAACAGAGTGACTTAGCAAGACCCTGTCTCAAAAATAAAAAAGGACTGAAATACAGCTCAATGGGAAGGCTCTGGGTACAAGCTCTAGCACCCCACAGACACTTCAGATATATGAATTCAGTACCTCTAGTTTTCTTTTGATTATATACTAGGATATATCTTTACATAAATTTCTACTTTTCATCTTTTTTAAAATAATGCAAACATTCATTTAATTGAACACTAATTGGAATCCTTCAAGAAACACAATCATGGGGAACATGAAGATTTACTTTTCATCTATTTGCGTTCTTTGTATTTCAAGTAGGTTTCTTATTTTGAATTTGGAAATGTTTGACTTTTAATTGAAGTAATCAGAATATCTATATTACCAATATGACACCATCTTGCTGCTTGCATTTTATTTCTCCCATTTACTCTTTAGTCCTTTTTCCTCTTCTTTTGAATTAAGAATTTTTGTAATGATTCCATTTTCACCTCTTCTTTTCTTTCTTTCTCTTTTTCTATCTTTCCCTCCTTCCTTCCCTGACTCCCTCTCTTCCTTTTTCCCTTTCATTTTTTCTCTGTTTAGTGGGTTGGCTGGCTGATTTTGCTTTTCTGGAACTGTGGAATGAACTGGGCCTTCCTATGCTAGGCAAAGACTTCACCACTAAACTAAACACCCCAGATTTTTTGTTTTTTTACTCGGAAACACAATCTGGCTAAGCTGCACAGGTTGGCCTGCAACTTGTGATCTTTCTGCCTCAGCCTCCCGAGAAGGTGGAATTACAGGCCTGTGTTGCTGTGCCCGGCTTTTCCTCCACTAGTGACATAGGTAGGTATTCCACTTGGTTTTATTCTCGGTGGTTGCCCTAAGTTTGCAATATGCACTTTAATCTCTTGGTGCATGTCCAGTTCTCTGTCTCTTGCTTCCTTCAACCTCAATTACATGCATGGTGATCCACAGCTCTTAGATCCATATTCTCCTAAACTCTTTGATAAGCTGACCCAGTTGTTCATGTGCAGATGCAGTGAGAGAGGATGAGCGGAGTGGTGCTGGGCCACGGCAGCGCCAGGATGCCGTCTCTTTGGACTGAGCAGGAACTCGGAGGAGCAGATGTTTATCCAGACTAACAAAGCACGGGTCCATTGCCCTTTGGAAAGAAGGAAACATCCGTTCCTTTT
>PVLD010020001.1:0-34931 GCA_004027595.1 Dinomys branickii
GGGCTGGGGATATAGCTCAGTGGAATAAGCGCTTGCCTAGCAAGCGCAGGGTCCTGAGTTCGATCCCCAGTACCGCAAAAAAAAAAAAAAAGACCAAAAAAAACTCATCACTGAGCACCAACCTGGGCCCAGGTATTTGCCTTCATTTACTCCATTTAATTCTCCCAGCTAGGATGAATTTCCCATCATACTTAGAATAAACCCCACAGATTCCACAAATCTGTCTGCTGCCAACCTCTCTGATCTCATCTTTCCATCCTTCTCCTCCTTCCTGCTGCATCAGCCATCTTTTTGTTCCCGTAGTACTCTATACCCCAGGACCTTTGCATGTGCTGTTTACTCTGCTTGGGATGCCCCACTGTTATTTACCACAGGTCAGTAACTTGGTGTTTGGGTCTCAGTTCAAATACCAGCTTCCTAGGGAGACAACTCCTCCAGTGACGGTCATCACTCTCCATCAGTGTCAGCTTTTTCCTGCTTTCACAGCAGTTATTACTGTTTGTTTTATTGATTTGCTTATTATTTTTATCATTTGCATATTGACACCATGAAACAGAGGCCTGCCCTGCCTGGGGGAGAACTGTGTCCTCGTGTGGAGAGTGAACTTTCCCAGGATTACACAGGTGTAGTGCTAAGGCCAAGACGTGAGCACCTAAGTGTCGCCCACAGACCTCATCCTGCCGCTGACCGATGCCCAGCACATAGTGGCAGTGGGCTGAGACAGGCTCAGTCAGGCCCGTGGGGCAGGTGCCTCCCACTGCCTTAGAAACAGGGCTTAGAGGAGGCTGAGAGAGGTGGTGGATTCTACTCTCCCAGTTCACAAATGTGGCAACTGAGTTACGGATGTGAAATACCCAGCCAGACTCCCGCCCCAAACAGGCTGGGGTAGAGGACGAGAAACTTAAGGAGGACTCCACCCCAGAGACATGACACATCAGTCTAAGGTGGTGGTTCCCAAATATTTCTACGCAAAAGGGTCACTGGAGTGATTGTTTCCAAGGTCATCCTCAGAGCCTAGCTTGGGGCTCTCGCTGGGCAGCTACGAGGTGAGGCCCAGAGTCTGCACCTTTAACAGCGCCCCCAAGGGACTCAGGTGCCAGAGCCACAGGACGCCATGCTTCGACTGAGGGGGCACAACACTGTCCTAGCCAGAGACCAGAGACCACTGCTCCCTCCAGAACTGTCATACTCCAGCCGATGCCCAGCTCAGTTCCTTCCCTTGTCCTCTCAAAACTGAGACCATCAGTCCTGCTGTGCCCTGGCTGCTGTTCACTGACGGACTCTGAGAATCCTCTGTCTTCCCCAGCACACAGGAGGAAGGAAAGACACGCAGTCAAGTTCAAGCTCATCCCTATAATTCCCATGCCCGACCAGCACCAGATCTAGAAGGTGATGGGGTCACATCAGTGGGACCCATGAGAGGAGAGAACGAGAGGCCTTGTGCAAATGGACAGAGCTGGCTTTGAAAGCTTGGGTGGAAATGACCAGGGCTCCAGCTGCCCTCTCGTCTTCACTTGGAAAGAGCCTTCTCCAGGAAGCCTCTAGTCCTTCTTCCACCAAGCCCTCAGGTGGTTGGGTGGTCTGGAGGGTCCCACAGAACCCAGCTGGGGAGCCCAGCATGTGAACGAGACAGATCATCCCACCCACCTTTGCCATCACATACAGACACAACCCTAAGAGAGACGCTGTGCTGTGCATGGCGCTTTGCAAGTCACTCTGAAGACTATCCTGAGAGGCTTGGGTGGGAAGGGCCACTGTGGCTATGGCTGCCCCGCTCTGTCCCATGGGCAGCTGCTGAGCTGTTTGCTATGCTACTCAGCTCACCACTGGATGGTCACATCTCATAGGAGGA
Source organism: Dinomys branickii (assembly GCA_004027595.1). NCBI lineage: Eukaryota > Metazoa > Chordata > Mammalia > Rodentia > Dinomyidae > Dinomys > Dinomys branickii. The sequence goes on from PVLD010020001.1 coordinate 1,853, forward strand.
AACCTGGGGTGGGTGAATTTGATTGTTTTTCCACCACTCTGGAGATCAAACCAGGGCCTTGCATGCACTAGGCAAGTGTACTACCACTGAGCCACAACCCCAACCCCAGGAAAGTGGGCTTGGGAATTACAAGTACAAAGAAAATTTCTGGAGCAGCAGCCTCCTGCCAGGTTCCAGGCCTGTGGTGACAAACTTATGGAACATGTGCTACAGTGGACTGTTTTGTTTTTGTGTTTTGTCTTTTTGAGACAGGGTGTCTCACTATGCAGTTCAGGCTGCCCTTGAGCTCACATTATAGCCTCGGCTGGTCTCAAACTTGCAATAATGCCCCTGCCTCAGCCTCCCTAGTGCTAGGATTATAAGCATGCGACACCACGCCCAGCGTCACAGTTGGCTGTTTTATCATCAAAAGTTTTAAAAGGTTCGCCAGCACCGCTCTAAGCCAAGTACTTGATGAAGGTTATCTTATCTACCTGGCAAGCTGAAGCACCAGGGATTAGGGTTGTTCCCAGCTGGAGGACAGGAGACTGAGGTGGAGAGGCCAGGTAGCCAAGCGACTCCAGAGCCCAGCCTCTCGTCTCGCTCCAGGCTTCCTGGCTCGGTGTGCATAAGGACCGAAGGCTGCCCAAGAGGGCAGGTTCAGCTTCTATGGAAGGTGTGTGCTGTCTGCAGCCAGGAGCAATACTGATATTCTCCAGGTGGTGGCAAAAGCCAGTTGGTACAATATTAAGCTACTTCTACCCCAAGTAGTGAGTAGCTGCTCTTTTGGCTCCCAGGGGTCCCCAGCTCCTCTGTCCCAGCCACTGTGACCTCCCCCACCCTCCAGGGCCACCTAGACCTGACGCTTCCCCACAGCATCCTGATGGCCCCTTCCTTAATAAATATTTTGATAGTTAACCTGGGGTTTCGGGAAAGAATTTGGTACAGATTTGACCTAAGCTGCAGAAATCTCTTCCTGCAGAGGCTGCCGCCTGGTTCTACAGGAAGACCTGGGAGCCTCAGTCCCTAGCAGATGTGCATCCCATCTGCCCAGGAGTGGTCATCCCAGGGAGCCTCAATTCCCTTCTCCACGCAAAACAATAAAAGGTAACGCTTGGTGCCCACCTCGGGGAGCTGTCAGCACCCAGTGTCCCCAAGGTCCTCTTGGGGACAGTGGGGGCGGGGCAGGGGTTTTTGCAGAGAGCACGCAGAACCTCCCAGGCTGCTGAGCTCTGTCCTCTGCAGGCTGCAACTCAGCTCGGGCCTTCACCAGAGCCCTTTCTTTCCTGAAGACCAATATTTTAAAATTAGTCTTCAGTTCTGAACAAGAGCAAAAATCATTAGAATTTTTCATCTGGGACTCGTTTTCATCTGTATTTGCACATCTTCAGCTCAGGGTCTCTGCAGTTTATTATCTGGGTATTTTTTTTTCCTCTTTGTTACCGATGAGCTATTTTCCGAATCCAGTTACCTGTGTTGGCGGGAAGCTTGGACCTCCCACACACAGCTCAGACTGGCCTCTGGCTCACGCGTGGAGGGGAGTTGTGGTCCCAACTCCAGCAGGCTTAGGGAGCCACAGCAAGATGGAGGAGGCTGAGGGACACGCTAGAGGGCCGGGAGCCCCTGAGTGCTGAGGTAAACAAATGCGAGGCCAATTATCCGTGGCAACCTTGTCCCCCAAGGAAGGGAGATAGCTGGGAAACTAGGAAAATAATATCAAACCAGCCCCCATGGCGGTGGAAGCTGGTGCACAGCTGGGAATTTTTGTCTGTGTTTCCCACAATGCTAGGGGCCCAGGGAAGGGTTAAATTCCACAATCTGAGGGGACAGGTCGGAGGGGTTGGCACTTGTGAAGCTAACAAATGCAAAAGCAATGAGGAGGGAGGGGTCTGAGAGAGACAGAAGGAGAGCTGGTGCAGAGCTGCTATCTGTCCACCCCTCAGAGGCCACCCCGCCCCTCCCCCACAGTGCCTGCTGGGTAGTGAGAGCCCAGGCCGCTCAGACCTGGGAGCTTCCTTCCTGTGAGAACATCTTTTTGACCTTGTGCAGGTGGTGACAGATAGAACAGTGGGCTCCGAGAAGGGAGGAGAGTAGCCCAGGGTCACTGGGAGGAATTAATATCATAATTGAGAATAACAACTAGGCCTTCTATTTACTAGATAAAATAGCACCAGGGGATGTGCTGAGAGAGACAGGAAAATAGCATGTGAAATCATTTTTTATTTCTCTGCAAGTAGAAAGTGTTGTTTTTCTCTTTCCTTTCTTTCACTTTTTAAAAAATGCTCCTCTCCTCCAAGATGCTGGAGCTGCTGTTGTCTTTTTTCTGTCCGTGCATGGATCGCCGAGACCTGGGACTTCATTTCCTCTCCCATGCCAGGGAGGTTTCTCAGGAGAAGATGCAGGAATGGGCTCCAGAGAATCATCAGGGACAGGCCCAGTGCGGCCACCAAGTTCTCTTCAGGGCTCCCTGTGCCCCCAGGACAGGTGTGCACCTGGGAGCTGCCAGCCACCCCCAGCTCTCCCCTAGGCAGCAGCTGTTGGCTGCTGAAGACACCTGGAGATGGAGGTTTAAATCCCAGCTCTGCCTTAGGGCACTTGAGCAAACTGCTTTCCCTCTTTAAGGCTTGATTTTTCTTTTCTGTTAAATAAGGCTGCTCTCCTAAGGTTATCGCAAAGATCAAGCGAAACCGTTCCTGCGAAGTGTCTTGGAGGTAATAGGCGTGGAGCGATGGCCATGTTGCCATAGACGCTGTGATTGCAGGCAATGGTTAAACTGGAAGGGTTCTCAGGGCAACTTGAGGGAGAACTTTCAAGAGCTAGGAAATTAATTGGAGGGTGTTAACTGTAGAAATAAAGTAACAGATGAAAATTACCTCTCTAGAATTACAGCAGAGCAATTACGGGGAAAGGAAAATGTAGAGAAATAAGACACAAGCACATGTCTGCAGCGTCAAGACTCAGGAAAGTGCAGCCCATCAAGCGATGGGCTGGAGCCACATGGACCTCCGGAGCTCCTTCAGCGACCCTCCCCGCCAGGCGGTGAGAAACTGAGGCTGGCAAGCGGGTGGAGACCAGGACTGCGCAGGTAAGCACAGGTTCCCACACCAAGGGGCGGGTGGGAAGTAGGTGACAATGGCGGACCTGGATCGTAGTCTGTTCTGTTACATCTGTGTGACCTTGGGCACATCCTACAGATCAGAGAGAGCAAACTCTAAGCTCTTTTCCAGGACCCAAATCTGGGAGTCTCAGTGCCCCAGAGTATCCCAGGCAGGGTGAGGAATAGCGGAGAGACCAGTACCAGCTAGACCGGAAGAGTGAGGAAAACCTTAGACTTAAATACAAGCTAGGCTGGAATCTCTCCCTGGTATTGGGCTGCCCTGCCTCAGTGCTCTCACCTGTCAAGTGGAAAGAAGAGACTCTACCTGCCCAGGCCGCTGAGAGGAGCAGGATAAAGCCTGCAAATGCAGTCTCAGCTGACATTTCGTGCTGGCGTTCTGCCTGCTTCCAGGCCAGCCTGGCCTCTGTGGGAATTGGGTAGAGTATGACACCCACCCCCACCTCCTGGGGCGCTCAGTAGATCCCATCCTTCTGGCCAGAGTGGTGAAAGGAAAGGACATTGACTAAGCCAGTCATACAGAAAGAATCTGGGGGCTTTTGACCAAAATGCTATCACACCGTGTTTAACAAGAAGCATATGATCTGCATAGTTTCACAAGGACCCCTGGATCCAACCATACCTGAAACTAGGTTGCTGCGTGAAACAACACATTCCTCACTTCCTGAAGCCAGTCTGGTTTATTCTCAGCCACTGTTTAAAAAAACCTCTCCCATCCCACCCAATTACTAGCTCATTTGAAACTGAGATGCTCTTTTGCTGAGTACAGGCTTCAGGGTGGGGACTTTCCCCTCCAGCCTGCGCTATCATCCCAGCAGGCACCAGTTGTTGAGCATGGCCATTTGCTACCCCCTCCGCCTACTCAGGGGCCCCATGCACTCACCTTGCTCTTAGGCATTGCCAGGAGCCAGCTCCTCTCAGCTCAGGGGCCCTGTGCGGCCAGACTCAGAGCTGCATTAAATAACAGCTAAGCCCTGAAACTGTTCAGATGGATATACATCAAGGCGACCAGCGAGGGGAGCCCTTTAAATAGCTCACCAGCAAGAGATGGCGGGGCAGGCGGAGTGAGCCCTCAGCAGCCTCCCCCGGTTCCTGGGCCTCCTCAGCCTGCTATTAGCCTGCCTCACCCCAACCCTGTCGTAAATTAACGCACACGTTGTGGCTTCACATGTTACTTCTCTAGTTTTGAAGAGAGGAACAGAACATAGAGGCAGACTGTGTTTACCCAAAGGGACAGGCTTGGTGGCAATGGCTTTTAGGCAGCTTGAAATCATTGCAGAACCATGAAATACCTGCCCAGGCACAGAGCCGTCTCCCCAGCCCTCCTCGCGCCGCCCACTGAGGCCCCGCTGCTCATTATCTCTTTCAGGGACCACGGACACTATATTCTCTCCTTTCTCCCTGGAGGCTGGACCCCCAAGTCCATTCCACGCAGAATCCAGTTCAGATTTGTGCTTGCTCCTCAGGGAGAACGGGAGAGAGGGAGAGATTGAGAGAGGGAGAGGGAGAGGGAGAGGGAGAGGGAGAGGAGCAGGAGCCTGAGTTCTCTGGGCAGGGCGGCCCCAAACCTCCCTTTGTGCCTGGGACTGGATTTCCTGCTTGGCCAGGGTAGGGTGCATCCTCAGCTACAGCATCGTGCAGACCTTCAAGGGAACCTTGCAAGGGTGATGTTGCTACAGACCTCCCTGCTTGGCCGCTGGCCCCCGTCCCACCCACAGCGTCGGACTCCCTCGCCTTTCCACCAGGTACCAGGCACTGCCCCAGGGCCCTCAGGTGAATTCGCCCAGTGAATCCCCCAAACTAGCTTATGATCAGGGACTGTTATTGTCTCCCTTGTACAAAGGGAAAAAGTGAGGGCCAGAGAGATCAAGTAGCCCAGTGTCACCCAGCAAGGGAACGGCAGAGCCAGCATTCAAGCGCAGACAGGCTGACTCCAGAGCCTGACCTTGACCTCCACATTGCAAGGCCCACAACTGACCCCTCCACTACAAGTATTCAACTCTTGCCAGCTTTCTTGGCTGCTGTGTATCGCCTACTGTACACGGGGGACCGAGGTGGCCACTGGTCTGTATTCTACTCTCTGTTCATAACCACTGTACAGGAAAAGCTGACGAGCCCCATTACACAAACGAGGACACTGAGGGCCAGAGAAGAGATGTGACTGACCTCGATCACCCAGCTGGTAAATGGCTGTGCAAGCGTTTGACCCTGGGTCCATCCGACTCCAACGCCCATGCTTGTGCCTTATGTGGTTCAAGCACCGCTGAGCTGTAACAGCCTTCAAAGAATTTTTTTCTTTTAGAGTTTTGGTTTTTAAATTATTATAGTTTCTCAAGAGGTTGGAAAGATAGTACAGAGAGATCCCACATGCCCTGCTCCGCAGTTTTCACCAGTGGTTACATCTGAGCTCCAGTGTGATACCAAGGCCGGGAAGCTGACGCCAGTACAATGTGTGTGTATTGTTCTATGTCATCACGTCCCCTGTGCAGATTTGTGAAATCTCCATAACAGTCAAGATGTAGAACTGGCCCATCACCACGGAGCTGCGGCTGCTCCTCTTCCACAGTTGTACCCACCTCCGTCCTGTCCTCCGTCCCCAACCCCCCGTGTGCAACTATGAATTTCTTTGCCATCTCAATAATTCTATCACTTCAGGAATATTATACCAATGTTATTTCTTTATATTGGCCTTTTTTTGACTCACAAAGGTCTTATTTTAAAATAAACAATTATTGAGTACCTACTGTACATCAGGTACATGTTATACTGTTGTATATCCCACAGTTCTTTCGGTTGTAAGTGACAGCGCCCAACTCAAACTATGTTAGGAAAAGGAGTGCATTGGCTTAGGTAACTAACCAACCCAGAGACGGGAGAGGCTCCGGGCGCTCCTGGGTCTAGGGGCTTGTTAGAACTGTTTTTAATCCCCATGCTTTGGCACTGCTTTCCTCTTTGCTGGTTTATCTTGCTGACTGTCTCTCACCACTTGGCAGCCGCCAGTAGCTCTGGCCCCACAACCTGCTGGCTGACTGACCCAGGGGAAAGAGTACCTCTTTCCATGATAAAGTTCCAGCAAATCTTCTGACCCTGACCATGATTGGCCTAGCTTGGTGTTGACCTGACTTTGAACCAATCACTGCAGAGAGTGGTAGTTTGCAGCACTCTGATTGGCTAACCCTTGACCACACATCTGCCAACCCTGCCCAAATCACAGGAATTGAGGACGTAATGGGGGTGGGGGACAAGGAAATTTGAAGTGCCGGAGAAAAGGGGAATAGATGCAAGGCCTGTAGAATAAGGGATGGCATTCCGCCCCCTCAGCTTAACTAATTTTCAAAATATGTGAACAAAGTCAGCTCAGAAAAGTGAATAGCTTGTCCAAAGTTCAGAGCTCTAGGTCCTAGGACACAGCCCTTCAGGGTTTCGAACCTCCAGCTTGTGATTCTTGCTTGTATGCCTGCCCTCCATTGCCATGCTCAGGTGCAAAATTGAAAGGCCCAGCATCAAGCAAAGCAGGACATTCCCCGACTCTTGATACCAGTGTTGTAGATTCTGCCTTGGCCTGCCCATGGTCTTTGGGCTTTTGGAGATGCAGCAAGTAGATCTCAGCTGGCCCCGAGCGGGCTGCTGCTGGCTCTCAGACTGGCACAGAACCGCTCAGCCACATCCCCACGAGTGTGCAGACCTTGGCATCAGCTCCACGTGTGGGCCGCCACGTGGCTGAGAGGGAGCCAGGGAAGAGCTGGCCGCTGAGCAACAGAGGGAACAGGCAGATGGAGCTGGTGACTCAGCCCAGAGGCCAGATGTGGCCAGATGAGAAGAGTAAATAGGAAGGACAAAGGCCAAAATGGCCGAGGCCTCCTCAGAGCCAGGTGGGCACTGCAGAACCGGGCAGTGTCAGACAGGTGGGAAATGGGGATGGGGAGATGGATGGCCCCATCAGGCTCGGTGGAGAGAGAAAAGCAGACAGATGGTCTCATTGGAGAAACCAGTTCACATGATGGGACAGGACTCTGCATGGAGCTGGGGACCAAGGCGGGCCCCTCCCTGGCTGGGGTCCTCCAGGCCTGGGTCGTCCTAACAGGGGCTGGAGTCCTTCCTAAGGTGGCCACGAGGCCTGGACAGGCCTTTCACTGGGACTGCAGCAGGTGGAACATAAACCCTTGTCTCAAGACAGCTCCCCAGTCCTCAGTGCTGACAACACTGTTTTTCAAGCACCTGCTGCGTGCTATGGAGCTGGGCACGTAGGCACATCACCTGCATGTGGCAACTGGTATGGCACTGAGCAGGAAGCCCCTCCCATCAGGTCCCCATGTGTGACTCTTCCCCAGCTGTCACCTTCTCCTCCCTGAAGTGGCCCCTCACTCTTGAGCCAAGCACCATATGAAATCATAGCCCCATCGCCATGGGAACTCACTGGTTTTGTGCCCCTGCTGACGGAAGAGCTCCTCCAGGACAGGACCTGGGCCCATCTTGTCATGGCTGTTTCCTGGGACCTGGGTCAGTGCCAGGCACATACTAGGATCTGGATGAATGTGTGCGATCTGAATCCTCAGAGTCCAGAGAGGAGGCAGCCAAGCCCCCCTGCCCTGTCCCTCCTCAATTTATGCCTCAGTGCTCACAACCATCTCACGCCTCGCATACTTGTTTTCTTCATCTTCTAGAGGACAAAGTTTGTGGCAAAAGCAAAGTTTGTCCCAGTACTTTGCTGGTTCCATGAAAGGTCCCTGGCTGATGCTATCACCTGACGAAGCTGAAAGAGGAAGTCATCTGCCCTCCAGAGGGCCAGGGAGGGACCCAGAGGAAGGTACTTGTGCTGTTCCAAAAAGCCAGGGCCAGTGTGGAGGCCAGCACTGGGCTGCCTTGTCCCTGAGTTCATAGCCCCGCTGAGGCTCTTTCCCTGATCCTGCCTGTCCTAGTGGCCTCCAGAGATGTCCAGATCCTAATCCCTGGAACTCGGCAAAGGGGACTGTTTAGGTGTGATTAGATTAAGGCTCTGGAGATGGGAAAGTTATCCTGGGTTATCTGGGTGGGCCTGGATATAATCGGAAGTGCCCACAGAAGAGGAAGGCAGAGGGAGCCTTCAGTGTAGCAACAGGAAAGGTGATAACGAGGCAGAAGGTTGTAGTAATATCAGGACGACATCATGAAACGCGGGCACACGTGGCTCCCAGAAGCCAGTGAAGGCCAGGGAACCAATTCTCTCTTCAAGCCCCCAGAAGGAGCCAGCCCCACGGATGCCTGCTTTGAGCCTAGTGGCACTGATTTGGGACCTCTGGCCTCCAGAGCGATGAGAGAATGAATCTGTGTTATTTAGAATGTCACCAAGACGAAGTGTTCCAGTTTTTGCAAGATGAAAAAGTCCTGGAGATCGATTGCACAATAATATAAATATGCTTAACACTACTGATCTGGACACTTAAAAACAATTAGGAGGGTCAGTTTTATGTTATATGGTTTTTACCACAATTTTTTTAAATCAAAAAAAGCCACCAAATTTGTGGTAATTTGTAATGTGACAGTGACCACAGGGAACTAACACAGCCAGTCTCCCACTGACCATTTCAAGGCACACCAGGCCTTCATTTATCTCAGGATGGCCCATCCAAGCCCACAGCCCTGGGTGAGCCTCCTGTGGAGCAGGAAGGGGTCATCCCAGGCTTTGTCCGCTGGCTGGACAGACACAGAAGTGGAGCTGGTCCCACGAAGCTCACCTCCTCTGTCAGCACATCTCTAACAGGTGGTTTATATGCTGACCCCCGCCCCCGCAGTGTCCCCACAAGGAAACTCAGCCTTAAGGACAGGATGGGGTGGATCCAGGGTCACACCAAGTAGCAAAGCTGGCCATCTGAACCCTGAGTTCTTAATCACACAAATCCCTTCAGGCTGATTCAGCCAGCAGCTCATAGCCAGGGCCAAAGGCCCCCAAATGTCCAAACAGTGCCTTTCAGCAGCTTATGAAAGAGCCATAGAATTGCCTGCTCTCTCTCTCTGTTTGTAACCAGGCAATCTCTTCCAGTTAATCATAGACCAGCGCGTCTCATTCTGTCCTGATAACGCCCACAAGTATATCTGAGATTGCCTGGAAAAGTACAGAAAAATGAGTTAGCGCACAGGCTCACAGCCATCCTCCAGGGCCCTGAGCAGAGCCTGGGATGGTGGGTGGGTGCAAGCCAGAGCCCGGAGGCCGCACCTCGCCCCCAAACCGACACTGCTTGGCCTGTGCTAGATTTGGTATTATTTTTAATTGGTGCCTGACATTTAATACCAGAATATTTTTCTTTGAAATCTGAAGCCAAGACAACACTCAGCTCCATCTCTGTAGTTCAGTTCAAGCCAGCCTGCACTGCGACAATCAGCACCTCCAAGTCTCCTGGTTTGTCAGACTGAGGTTGAGTTCTTGCTTGCTCTGTATCCATTGGCGGGGGGGGGGGGCGGGGGGGGCTCTGCTTCACGCCATGCCTGGGGGCATCACTGTCACTATCTTTCAGGGGCCCCTTAGACACATGGATGGGTCAGCTGCTGCCTGAGGGAGTAAGAGACAGGAGGAGAGCAAGGTGGAGGTTGTCTAGCTTCAGCACTGCCTCACTTCTGCTCAGATCTCATCAGCTGAAACTAGTCCTATGGCCCATCTGCTCGATAACAGAGGGGCCAAGAAATACAGGCTTTTGTGACCACTAATTTTTCTAAATCTGATACTGGTGAGCACTCATCTACCACACCTTCCCATTTGGCAACCATTCAGTGGAGCAGAGTGAGCCCCCTGCCATCCCATGAACAAGCATTGGAGATGTGCACTGTGCAATTCCAAGAGGTATCATGCATATGGTAGTTGCCAGCATGGCGCTCCCTGTGGCTCAACAGTTCACTGCTGTTCCTAGCAGCCCTCCCCTCCTTAGACAGGCACACATGTTCTAGTTTGCCCCAGTGCCAGGCTGACTTCTTCACTGATGTCTTTGTAGAAATTTGGTCACATGCTCTGCCTTAGAATCACTAAGTGGATCCAATTGGAATGTTAACTCCTCATCAGAATCACCTTGTGAAAGGATAAAGTCCAAACCCTCCTGCAGGAGGACATTTGAAGAGTTTACAAATGCACCTCAGCTTCGCTTTTCAGTCCCATCCCTCCTGCCCCACTCTCACCGCTAGATGCCATGAGACCCACCATTCCTCTCAGTATCCCCAGAGCGAGTTACATGACTCACTGGGCCCCCAACGTGTTCTATGAAACAAATCAGTTTAAAGACCTAGGCGTAGATGTCCCATGAAAAGCTCTATTGAAGGCTCTGAGAGTCCTGCAGTGATGAAACCTATTTAACTTGGTTTAATCCGATGTTTGCACACCTGTGTCATTTTCTTGAATGGAGCCCCTGACGCCCCAGGAGGAGGGATGTCCATTCACTGGACACATCCTGCCCTTGTACCTCATTTCCTTCCTGGCTCTTCCTCCTTTAGGTCAGTTTAACAACTCCTAACCCTGAACATGCCCTTTCTGAACGTTCTGCTGATGACCTGTGTCGCACTGAATAGTCCTGGGTCGGGATCCCAGATCAGTACCAATGCAGAACAGGGCTCTTGCCCCCTGAAGCCATACACCATGCTGCCTTCTCTGGATGTCTCATGTAGGCTCCACTACCCACCTCTAAAGGTGGGACTTTTGGACCCCTGGCACTTGTCATGAACTGTGCTCCTGCTTTCTCCCTTCCCAAGGTAGCCAGGGCCTCTGGATACAGCTACCCACAGTCATGCTCCTCCTCTGAGCCTCAGAATCATTAAATTCCAGGCTGTTTATGTGGCTTGGTGGCAGAACACTTGCCTGGCATGCACAAGACCCTGGGTCCCGCACCCCCCCACACACACACACAGAGTACATTCAATGGCTCATTTGTCTCTTCATTCATTCATTCATTCAGCAAGGATTTCTAAAATTCTTGCTTATGTGCCAGGCACTATTTTAGACACAGGAGACACCAGGGAGCAAAACAGACAAAGGTGCCCTTTGCATGGCTGCTCACAGGGAGGTGAAGCGGAGACAGAAAAAGCAAACATTGGCTCTGTCACTTCTGATACATCTGTGATGAGGATCACAGCTGAGCCAAAGGGGTCAGGGGCCCATCCCAGGGGGTCTTGGGACCTCTTTTATAAGGTGACATTGAACAGAAATCCCAGGAAGACAGAGAGAGGCTCTCTTGAGAGAACCTTCCAGATCAAGTGCCAGGCATGGTGGCACACACCTGTAATCCCAGCACTTGGGAGGCTGAGGCAGAAATATTGTTTGAGACCAGGCTAAACTACACAGCAAGACCTTGTCTCGGGGGAAGTGGGGGTAGCAGAGAGAGAAGATGCCCTGCGTGGAGCCTGTGGGCAAGGTTGCAGGGGGCTGATTCCAAGCAATGCATGGGCAGGAGATGCTGGGACATGACCCTCAGCCCAGAGGGCCCTCAGCGGATGTGGGAGGTGGGGGAGGATTCTGGACAGACCCTGAAAGCACAGCTCGTGGGGACTGCTGGACAATCTCACAGGAGGTATGAGTGAAAAATGGGCAAAACACCTTCTTTCACTTATCCTGACACCATCTCTGGGAGTCTGTCTGCAGCTTGTTAACATGAGCCCAGGCCAGCAGCCAGTCCAAACCCCTTTCTTCCCTGTGAGAGTTGCCAGACCCCACAGCACCCTCCCTTCTCCGGGGCCAAGTTGCAGCAGATGCAGTTTTGGCCCCATTTTTCAGAGTAGGCAACTGGGGCTTAGATAAGGAGCTGGGGCCATCAGGGCTCTGCAGGCCCCAGGGCTGTAAGGGTGCGTCCTGCCTGGGAAACCCTGCCAATGGTGCCCACCAGGTTGCGCCTATGGGGCAGAAGAGGGCAAAACAGTTTGCCAGCTGCTAGGATTTGGATGTGGTTTGTCATTGGGTCCTGAGGCTCAAGGTGGTTCAGGTTAGTTCTCAGGACAGCCAGCTCTTCTAAAGTCTGAGCCTGACCCCTGACTCTTTGGGGCCTTCGTGTCTGCCTGTAACCTTTTCCTTCAGACTTGTCACACCTGAGTTGAGCTGATGCTGGCGCTGTGCCATTGGACCTCCAGAACTGTGAGCTACATGATCCCATTTTGTTTATGAAGTACCTTTCCTCAAGTAATTCATTTTAATAATGAAAAACGAACTAACACAATGCCAATGTCATGACAGCCGAGATGAAAGATCCACAGGGCGAGGAGCTCTCCGGACAGATTGCAGAGGTGGGCCTGCTGGGGTGGGGGTGGGAGCTTGCATCCTGCCTTCTCAGCAGGGAGCAGCAGCAGGGTACACTGAAGGATGCTGCATTCAGGAGGCAAGGAGGGGACACCCTGGCAACCCCTGGCAGGGATGGTTTCTGGAGAAGAACTTAAAATCCAAAGACTGGAAGAGAATGTGGTTCTACTCAGCCTGTGACCTCAGTAAACCCTGCCTGACCACCATGGGCCACAGCTCCCACCTAGGTGACATGGGTTCTTCCTGAGGGAGCTTTTAGTGTATGATGAAGCCAGTGCCTCCCCTCCCTGGCCAAGCACAGCCCAGCTTCACAGAGTGCGTGGTCCTCAGAGCCCAGGCCATGCCTTCAAGGTCTGCTCCATGGAGACTTGTGGTGGCTCATGGGCCACATGTGGCTGATGACACCATGCCTAAAACCCAGGACGTTTCCCCCTGCAAAATCCCGTATTTCCAGTGCTTCAAAATGGGCCTCCATCAGCTGGAACCCAGACAGTCCATCTCTGGCTATCCCTCTGGCTGGGCTGTGGCTGTGGGAGTCGGGGAGCCTGCCCTCCCCAGGGCCAACACCTTCCCCACAGGCTCAGGGCCAGCACTACTTACCGCCCACCCCAGGCTGGGACCCTAACTGTTCTCACAGACCGTCCTCCAACAGCTATGAAGATGGGCAGGATTAAGGGCTAGGGTACCCTTACCCCCTCCGGGACAGAAAAGGAAGCTGGAAAAATGGAGAAGAGGGCATATCAGTGCTTCCTGAATCCTAGATAAAGAGGAGCTGAGGCGCCTCCAGGGGCTTAAAGACAAATCCTTCCCCTCCACCTCATGCGAGGAGACACCGAGGACAGACGCTCACCAACACCAAGGGTGGAGGAGCAGCAGCAGCAGTACAGAGCCAGCTCCCTCTGACACCTCCTAGATCAAGGGCAGAGGCCTGTCCCTGAGCCCATATCCCCCACCTTCAGGGCTGGCACGAGCTGAAAGATGGGCAGCACGTGGCCAACCCGGAGATCTGCATTCTTATCTGCTGTGTGACCCCAGGAGAGACCCTTGAGTTCTCTAGGCTGTAGTTTGCAATGGGCCTCAGTAGTCTTCAGGGATGCTCTTGACTTTTGAAAGTCTCCATTGCTATGGGAATCTGTGCAGACTGATGTGGTTGTTGTTCACAAACAGCACCACATGCTGGGCAGAACACTTCTTGGTCCTGGGAGCCGGCCCAGGGCTGGGAGGAGGTGATCTCCACATACAGCAGCTGGGCCATGCCTGGCATGTTTCTGTGAACAACAAATCCCTCACGTAACTGCTACCACGGCTCCATGAGGAAACCAGGGCTTGGAGAAGTTAAGGACTGAGCCAAGGGCTTGTATGGAGCTGAGCTGCCTACACCTCTTGCCCACGTCTCATTGGTGACCCTGCCGTAGGCACCCCCGACCCTAAGGGAAAGCCGCTCTAGTCTCCTTGGCTACTTTTGGGGTTTGCCCAAAGGTCTCTGGTCTTATATCTGGCCTTGGAACTGGGCCAGGCATCCCAGTGTCACACATCCCACTACCTGTCCCCAACACTTCGCTTCAATTTGCGGGCCAAATTGCTGTAGGTCAGATGTGCCCGCCTGGAGAGATCCTGGAGGGCTACACCAGGAAGGGGGCGGGCAGCAGGTGGGGCCGAGCAGGCTCTTGGGGCTTCTAAACCCAGCAGGTTTAGAGGAGAAAGGGACTGCGACCCTCCTTACGCGGGCGACCCACTTTCCCAAAGCGATTCCAGCCCTGAGACAACCTGCTGTGTGTGTCCTGGGGCTTGTCTTTCTTACCAGCGCTAGCCTCAGTCTTCTGCTCTTGATGCTAAGGGCAGTTCCAGGGAGAGGTTTTACTGTTGCTGAGGAAAGAGTAAGTAATGCAAGATGGGGAGAAAAGCAAATTCACAGAGTCCTTTCTGCAGAGCCGGCACCGCTGACAGAGGCAGATAGATGACCCGCAATTACCCGCCCGGTCCCCCGCCCATCCTCGCCCGGCTCCCGCCCGCCCGCCCGGTCTCCAGGCAATTTCAGACTTTTTGTACAGCTAAAGCAGCGCGTGTATACGATTTCTCTCCTCGGCAGAAGCGGCTTTCAGGTTGCGGGGAGGAGGCCGAGGAGTGTTTATTCGCGAACAAAGGCAGCCACAGACAAAAAGGAGAGCGCAGCCCTCCCCCAGCTGCCCGCTCGCGCCTCGCGCTCACCCCAAGGCCCAGGTCCCCCCTCGGGCTTCCGAGCGGGGTTTTCATTGTGCGCACCCCTCTCGGCTCCCACGGGCCGCGCCGAGGACAGTGGGGGGCTGGGGGCTGGGCTGGGGGAGGCGCGCCGGCGGGGGCTGCGGGAGTCTAGGAGGGCGACTGTGTGGCCTGTTGTCCGCGGTTTCCAACCACCCAGGCCCTCTGGAGTCTTCTTTTTCTGGAGAGAGCCAGGAGTGAGGGTAGCAGTTTGGCAGAGAGGCCTCTACTCCACGCGCCAGGCCACGGTGACCTTGAGACCCGATCCCCAGGGTGGGCTGCACCTAACAGAGCCACGGGCCCTGGTAAGGGGGCTGCAGCCGCTGTCTGCACCCGGACTCGCTGCTGCGCCCGCCCCTTCCAGCCCCGCCCCCAGCCCTGTGGGCAAAGGGACAAGACTCTCCAGGGTCCCCGTGCAGTACAGAGCT
This sequence comes from Dinomys branickii, assembly GCA_004027595.1. Lineage (NCBI taxonomy): Eukaryota > Metazoa > Chordata > Mammalia > Rodentia > Dinomyidae > Dinomys > Dinomys branickii. The sequence continues at coordinate 16,857 of PVLD010020001.1, forward strand.
GTTCCCAGAGCTATCCAACTGCCACTTCAGGATTTTGGTCACATCTCTGTTCCACCTCTACATGCATTTACCTGTGTCGTCTTTTATTTTTTTTTAAACTAGGTACAGTATCACAGTCACATGATTCCAAAGGCAAAATAAGATTAAAAGGGTAGTGGGGGAAGCTCTTTTCCACTCGGCCCCATCAACTGCTCACCGCCCTCCAGGAAAGACGGGTTTATTTGTTAGGGTTTGTGTTCATCTGTCCCGAGCATCTCTGTTGAAGTACAACAAATATGAAGATGTATTCTTCTTTTCCTGCTTTCCTGTCCAAACCTAAAACAGCCTATCCTGTTCATTCTCATTCTCTTTCTCCCTGCTCAGTCCCTCCCTCCCTCCCTCTCCCTCTTATACGGTAGTGAAAATTGAACCCAGGGCCTCTGCACTAAGCTACCTCCCCAGCCCTTTTTAATTTTGTGGTACGGTCCTGCTAAGTCACCAGGTTGCCCAGGCTAAACCTCATCTTGCATTCTTCCTGCCTCAGTCTCCCAGGGTGCTGGTCCACTAGATACTAACATAATGACAGAAGTGTAAGGGCGCTCACTGTGCCACAATAGCTTCCACTTTGTAGTAATGTCATGGTAGAAGGATAAGGGTATTCACAGCACTGCAACAGCAGAAGATTGGAAATAGCTTAGGCATCGACCCGAGGGGCTAGCTCAATGAACTATAGCCTGTCCACACAATGGAAAATTCTGTGAAGGGGGAGCCACAGTAAACAGGGAAGATGAGAGAGAAGTCTCTGTACAGCTTTGGAAAGATTTCCAAGCTGCAGGCTGTATTAATTGAATAAGATAGGAGTAGATAAAGCCTCAGAAGTGGGACTGTGGGTTCAAAGGATATACACATTCGCAGTTTTGATAGTGTCACATCTTTGCAGGCTTCTGAATTTTTGAGTCATCATACAAAAGACCTAATTAAGTTACTTTATATTTTTCTTTGCACCAACTTTAAATTTATAATAAAGGGATATTAGAATAAGTGGGAGGAAGCCACCCAGAAATTGAAAAAAGTGATTGACAAGTCAAGGAATTTCAATAGAATAGAACTGGATACCATTCAAAGCAATAGAAACTGACTCTGGCTACTACAAACAGGAAGAACATCTTTAAAGGAGATTTAGGCCCCAGAGACTCTCTGGGAGGCCCAAGCATCTTGCTTAGAGGCTGCACCTCTGAGAAGATACAGAGACTCCAATGCCTGGCCCTTTGCTCTGATGCCACCAGCTACCCACGTGGGCCCTGGTTCCTGCCCTCTGCCTGTGTGGACCCTGGCCCTTGTCCTCTTCCTCTCCAAGCTGAGGCTACTGTAGCATGTGGTGCTGCTACCACCCATGGACAGTCGAATGATACTGGATGGTCCCTGCCTCTCTATGTTCCTGACTAGTGGGGCAGGTGTTCCGATTGTTGACCCTAAGAATCAGGAGTGCTACAAAGCAGTTGTAGCCTTTTAGCTACACAGAAGGAGGCAGGCCACATCATCAGGAAGAGGATTCAGAGCCTGTGTGGCCAGAAGGATGAGAGTCCACTTCCAGAAGCAAAGGCCATGTGCACAGAGTGACAGTGCTACATAGGATCAGGGCAAAGGTACCAGATGTCTCAGAACAGAGCACAGAGGATGGATCCTGGGCTGCAAACCCACTGAGGACCCCATGAGCAGGTAGCCTGAAAGAGGAACTGAGGGACAACTGCCCAGAGGTGTGAGAGCTCCACAAGAGGGAGATGAGGAATGAGGACCATAGGTAGGGGCTACTCCAGGCAGAGGCCAGGAGGACCTGCAGGATGTGCAGGGAAAGACGCTGAGCCTGAAAAGAGTCTGGGCAGGAGGTGGGGAGGGACACGGGACATTAAATAAAGACAAACTGAGTGTAATAAGCTGAGAATAACGGGGATGTCAGAGAACGGGCAGATGCTCAGAAGAAGAGGCACAAGGCTTGCAATCCAAACTCTGCTGCAGGTTGCCTTCCTGAGTCTGGCAGAAAGCCATGCACACCAGGTAGGGTCCAGAAGAATAAGCCATGTACTGTATGGCACCCCTAAGTCCCCAGGGATACCTGGACCCTACTTTAGAAAACTGGTAGTGAAATTGTGCTTTCCCTATGCATGTGAGCTTCCAAGGCTCATATGCATGCAGCCACTGCAGCAACATAAAATTTCCAGCCCCTTAACTTCATCCTTCCTCTTTGCTGCTCATTTCATTTGTGCCAGCCCTGCCTGGGGGGGAGGTTGCACCCAGCCCTTCTTCTTCATGGCAAAGTGACATTTTCATGGAGCTGGGGGACCACCTCCTCCCACGCTCCTGGGGCTGTGTGGGGATCCTCCATTATTCATGGCTCTCAGGTCGTAGAGAAACACACAGATCTGCGCTGGCCCCATCCCATCTTCATCCAGAACTCCCAGCCTCTTCTTCTTTCCCAGTGCCTTTGCATTTGATCTTCTGCAAATTTGCCTCTTTGTTCTTCAGACAGAATCATATTGCCAGGGGCTCCTGGTGGCCTCAGTGCCACCACTGTCACAGAAATTCTCTCTAAATATGAAAATAAAAACGTCCCCAGAGCAATCAACGGAACACCTCCAGGTGGAAATGTCACAACCTACCATAGGACAACAGCTCAAAGCAAAGAACAAAGGAGGCCTTGAACCCTGTTGTGCAGGATCAGTGCTAAGAAATCACAGGATGGGGATGAAGCTGGGTCCCCATTTCTTTTCCTGGGTCAGTTGTTTCCCGTGAATTTCATATTCTGAGCTTGAAGGCTGGTGGGTGACAATCCTGAGAACTGATGAGTCTGCAGTCTGCAGGCAACTGATGCTGCGGCATATGTTTCTAAAAACTTCTACAGGTTGAGTATCCCTTATCTGAAATGCTGAGACCACAAGTATCTCAGATTTTGAAAGTTTTTGGATTTTTGAATATTATCATAGACTTTTCCAGTTGACTATCCCTAATCTGAAAAACCAAAATAATCCAAAATACTCTGAAAGACTCAGAGCTTTGGATTAGGGATACTCAACTTTTGGTTTCTATTTATTCCCTTACCTATTCACTCATTTCATTATATAGATAATATCTGGCCTCAGGTAGTCAGTGATAGACAGTCTAGCTCAAACTTGGCTTAAACTGGGTGACTGTTGGTTTTCACCACTGAAATGTCAGGAGGTGGACTGGTCTGGTTACTGTTAGACCCAGCTAGAACCTGAGCACTAAAACAGAGGATACATCTCAGTGGTAGAGCATATGTTTAGCATGTGTGAGGACCTGGGTTCTATCAGGGCTGATTTGAGGGAGACCTTTATGCTGCCCTCCACACACAACAGGAATCCAGGCTGCCCTCGGGAAAGTAAGAATTAATGGCTATAAAGAAATTTAGGACTGGACCTGCAGTCTCCCTATCACTGGAAGACCCAGCTGTATGCACACCCGTGCTAATCATCCTTGCAGCTTTGACCTTAAACATTCCATCCAGATTCTTCGGGACTACAGCCCCCGACCCCAAGCCCTGTAGATACTTAGCCTCCCCTCCAGATACGCACTGATGCCACTCCCATTTAAATCTAGTCTTTTTTTTTTTTTTTTTTTTGCGTTACTGGGGATCGAACTCAGGACCCTGCGCTTGCTAGGCAAGCTCTTATTCCACTGAGCTGTATCCCCAGCCCTAAATCTAGTCTTTAGACATTAAATCTAGTCTTTCCCACAGTCTCAGTCTTTGGGTGTTTCCTCAGGCTGTTAATTAGCAGGTTCCATCCCCAGCACCAAAAACAAAACAAGAGCAACCATCCCCTGAACTACACACATAAAAGTAGCTAAGATGGTGCTTCTTTCAGTCATGTTCCTGGTCACTGAGACAAAATACCCAATACCCAAAGCTTAAAAGAGAGACTGTTTTGGCTCTTGTTTCCAAAGTTTCAGTTCTCATATGGTGAGCAGCAGGCAGAAGAATGCTGACCAGGAAGTGGAGAAAGAAGAAGAGTCCAGGAGGGAGATCACCCCTCCAGGCTACCCCCTCAGGGACCCACCTCTTTCAGCCGGGCCCTGCCTCCCAACATAACATTTAACTATGCTGTCCCCACGGCTCAATCACCTTTCAGAAGTCTCCCCCATGAGCTCGGGAGACTAGGGGGTACATCGCCATATAAACCATAGCAGTACTCTAATTTGGATTTTGAATGTCCAATAAGGGCCATGTGCCAAAGACTTAGTCCCCAATGTTGGTGCTGTCAGGAAGTGGTAGAGCCTTAGGAGGCAGGGCCTAATGTGAGGAAGGTAGGTCATTGCGGTTGTGCCCTTAGAAGGAGTATTGGGACCCTGAGCACTCCTTTTCCTCTCGATTTGCTTCCCAGTCGCTGTGAGATAACAGGCCTCCTCTGCCACTTGCACTCTCTGTGATCCTGCTTCTGCCTCAGCACAGGCCCCCAAAACCAGGGGGCCAAGCAACCAGAGACTGAAACCTCCAAAAACAATGAGCCAAAATAAACCCTTCCTCCTTGTAAGTTGACAGTCTCAGGTATTTTGACACAACGGAAGGCTGACTAGTGCAGACAGCAAGTGCTTTACTATCTCTATATTACTGCACTTTTAGAAAATTAAAAATAAAACAAAGACAATCTGAGCACATGTCCCAGCCTACCTTGGGCTAGGCCTTTAGGCAGCTGCTTTCACCTGGAGTGCAGTCCCTTCCTGTTATCAAATCCCTGCTCTTGGGCCTGCTTGTCAGGGGGGCGCCCAGAGAACAATCCAGGGTAGCTCCCTGCCATCAGCCACAAGCTCTCACCCGCATGCTATTTTTCTTTATAGCACTTGCCACTTCCTGGAATGCTCTTATTTCCTCACCTGTTTATATATATGTGCTTATTTGTTTTAGGGCAGTTGTGGCAAACCTACATACACACACGTGCTGCAGAGGAATGTTTGTATCATTGAAAGTTCACCATTACTGTTCCACGGCCTGCTTGTTCCTGGTAGACTGTCAGATCTGTGGGAATAGGCACTTCATCTTGTTCAGACCAGCTTCTCCAGGGCCAGGACCAAGCTTAGCACAGAGTGGAGCCAAACAGATGAAGAGGGGAGAAATGAGGGAACATTCTCTCTGGTTCAGTTGACCCCTTGTTGGCACGGTTCTCTGGCAGAGGCTCCATGTAGAGCAGCAATCAGTTGCAGACAGCTCCAAGTTTCTGTCATCAATTTTATGACATCATGGTCAAATATGACATCAACATTACTACATCATCAATCTGCATCATCCTCACAACTCAAGTTCCATAGGAAGAAAGTGCTTCTCTCTCAAATGGCTCAAGTTCACAAGCCAGGGGCTCTAACTGGGTCATGTGCTATATCCTGACAGAGTCCCTGTGAGCAAGGATGCAATGCTCTCAGACTGGCCAGGCCCGATGCTCAGATCCAATGCTGGGGTCAAAAGTAACCTCAGTACCCTGCGGGTGTATATACAGGATGGGAGGAGGTAACTCCCCAGGGGGAAAATAGTGAGCCAATGCCAGAGGAAGAGGCACAAATGTGGGATGGGCAGATGCATCAGGCATAGGCTGTAAGCTCCTCAGACGTGCTAGGTTTTGCACCAGGCTTATTATAGGCTGAATGTTGGTGCCCCCACGCCACACACACAATTCATACTTGGAAGTCCTAATGTTCTTGTGATGGTATTAGGAAGTGGCACCTTTGGGAGGCATAGAGGTCATCAATGTGGGGCCCTCACAAATACGATGAGGGCCCTAGAAGTCCAGGGAGCTGATGAGCTCTTCCACTAGGTGAAGGTACAGTGAGAAGTGGGCCAGCTGCAGCCCTGAACCCAACCACACTGGCATGCTGATCTGAGACTTGCAGCCTTCAGGACGGTAAGAAATAAATTTCTGTTGTTTATAAGCTACTCAGTCTATGGTACTTTGTTATAGCAGCCAGAATAGACTAAGACAAGGCTCTAGAGAGGTTAAGATAAATAACACTTTAATAAACATTTGACGAATGAAGACAACTCAATCCCTGACCGCTCAGGAGAGCTGAGACAGATTTGTGTTGTCAGAGGATGTGTTTATGCTGAAGGAAGAGAAGGCCATGGGGGTGCCTGTGTCTCCCTCCCATGAGCTGGGACCAGGGGAGCCAATTGTTGCAGGCTGAATTGGGTTTCAGAGCCTCCTGGAGTCTGCCCTGACCCAGGGATCCCATGAATTTACTCAAAAGGAGAAATAAACTATCTTGCACAAGAATGGTTTTTGCAGCACTATTTGTAGTAGGGAGGAAAAAAAAACAAAAACAAAAAAACCCCTGGAAACAGCCCAAATGTTCCCCAATAGGGGACTGGTTAACTACATTATGGAACATCCACTTGATGAAATATTCTGGAGTCGTTAGAAATGATCGTTAAGGAAACTACAGAGCAACAGGGGAAAAAGCGTCTGTCCTAACACACAGCGACAGCCCAGAATACAAAACTGTGAGTATGAGAGGCACAAGCCTCCTGGCTGGCTATGTGCTTGGGACACAGAGACTCTTGGGACACCTTCCTCGCTCCTGAGAAACTCCCGGCACTGTCAGGGCGGGAGAGACAAGGAAACGAATAATGACCCTTGAGGGAGAAGAAGGTGAACACGGAGGCAGCAGGACAAGGAATACACGCGTGGACACCTTTAGAAATGGGCTAAAGGGAGGGGAGGAGAGGGAGGAGGAACGTGAGGGGGAGGAGGAAGAGGAAAGTTGCTCCATGTAGAATTATGGGTGATTTTTTTTTTTTGCAAAACCTCTTTCCTGTTACATTGTTTTTACACAATAAAAGCTAGTTGAAAACTAAGCTCAAGCAGGAGTGAATAATTTTCACTACCAACATTTCTGTCTGTAAATCACACGAGTTTGTAAGTACTTTATTTCCTTGGCAGAGCAGGAAAGTGGGGAAACAGTTCTTGAACGTTTTACAAAAAGAACAAAAATGAACAGCTACCAAAAAAAAAAATGCCTTTTTGCATGTTGCCTGACCTGTGCTCTGCATTGAAGGGACAAGGCACTTGCATTTCTACAGGAAACACGAATTACATGCCTATGAAGGGAGCCATTTTGAAAAATATTTAAACAATGGCTGAAGATGGGTGTTTGGATCTGGGGCACTCAGAGCAGGAGCAAAGATGGCCAGAGCAGAGAGAAAGGTACAGCCCGAAGGCTGCGCTGTCAGCTGTAGAATGGAGCCTCCTAGGGTGCGAACGTGTCTCCCCCACAGCTCCAGCTGGAGTTTAATGGGGGGGGTGGCGGGGGGGGGGTTGGGGGGGCCTTTGAGAGGTAATTAAGAGATAAGGCCTCTGTCCTCAGCATGAATCAACATCCTTCCTGTTCACCCTTCTTGTTTTCTCACTCTTGTGCTGGTGCTTCTCTCTGCTCCTGGAGGACACGGCAATGTGCACGATTTTGGAAGCAGAGGTCAGGATCTCATCAGACACCAAACCTGCCAGTACCTTGATCTTGATTTCTCAGCCTCAAAACTGTGAGAAATAAATTTCTGTTCTTTATAAATTTACGCAGTTTGTATACGTTGTTACAGGAGTGCACTGGGAGACTTGCCTTTGGACAAGGGACAGGTCAAACGTTCAGGGCTGGGAAAAGGAGCCAAAGGCCAGTGCAGAGAAGCAGAACAGGACAGGGGTTGTGAAAGGTCTGCAGAGGGGTAAGGACCCCTTCAGAGCCGAGCAGGCCCTGGCAGCATGTCAGGAGACCCCCACCCTGGCCCCAGCCTCCACTAGCCAGTTGTGTGTATCACACCAGGTTCTCAGGGAGTCAGGGTCCAAATCTTGCATGAACCCGCCCAGGGAGGACAGGGCTGCCAGCACCCTGAGTGTGGCCACATCAGCTTGCATGTGACACTGGATGGTTCCTACTGCTTCCCCGCCTAAAAGATCCTCCCCTCCCCCACTTCTCCACCCTCTAGCTCTTTGCTTGCACGTGGGACAAGAAGAGCATCTTATTGGCTGTGCTTGAGCACAGATTCATGGCGGAGTCTGCTAAGACAACAGGAAAGCATGTGTCTGGCATTTTCATTGAGGTTCAGCCTCACAAAATGAGGATCTCCCCCATATACAAGAGGGGCCCAGAGGTTCACAACTGTTCCCTCTGGAGGAGCCTCTAACACTCACCCCATCCCCTTATTTATAAGATGTGGAGGGTGACACATGATGGCAGATGGAACATGAATATATAATTTCTCTCTTTCCCCCACCTCTAAAACCACAGCAAATGATGTTTTAAACCTCAACTTGATATGAGAGGTCAGGGGAGAAGAAGCAACAACACAATTTTGGAAGCTTGAATCAGAGGTGAGTGGTAATTTACTAAGAGGACACAGAGACAAAACCTTAGGTTCTTTGATTCTCTGGAGAATCAAGTGTGTTCATACCCTGAAACCCTCAAAGCCTCAGGACCTTGTAGCCCCAGGTAGATCTGGAAAGGGGGATGAATGAGCAATAAAGCAAGAAAGAGTGAAGCAAAAGCTTTTGAAAACTGGTGAGGCTAGAACTGCTGTCTCTCTCCAGCTGCCCACTGCCTCCACAGCCAAAGTCTAGCATGTATGCTCTGGTCTGGCAGAGGCAAGGCAAAGCTAAGAGGTGAGACACCATACTAAAAACAGGGTTGGCCAGGCATGGTGGTGCATTCCTGTAACCCCAGCACTCAGGAGGCTTAGGCAGGAGGATCATTGAGAATTTGAGACCAGCCTGGGCGACAAAGTGAGCTCAAGGCCAGCCTGAACTGCAGAGCGAGACCCTGTCTCAAAAAGACAAAAAATAAAAATAAAAGCAGGGCTTCAGGATTCTGGGACCCCTGCCCATCTCTCTTCTCTCATCAGAGCCAGAAACCAGAAAGAAGGACAGAGTGCTTCTCCAGATGAAACTAAAAGAGTTTTCTCTGGGGAATGTGGCTGTCTCAAATGTAAGACTTCCACATTCTGACCCTGGCCAGTCCCCAGCCAGTGGCCCATCAAGATTGTTGAGTTTCCTGTGTGCATTTTGGTACTAAATCATGATCTGATCAACCCCATGGCACCAGACAAGCTGAGGGACACCTTGTGTTAGTTTCCCACTACTGTAACAAATGCCTGAGAGAAGCAACTGTAAAAGAAAAAGGTCTGTTTTGGCTCATGGTTTTAGAGGATTAGGTCCATGGTTGTTTGGCTTTGTTGTCTTAGGGCCCGTGGCAAGTCAGCGCAGAATGACTGGCAAGCACACGGTGTACAAAACTGCACACCTCGTGGCAACCAAGAAGTGAAAGAAAGAAACAAGGGGCTGGGACCCACTACTCCTTCAAGGACATGGGCCCAAGGACATGAAGATCTCTTGCTAGGCCTCCTGCTAGGCCCCACCTTCTCAAATTTCTACCTCCTCCCTATAGCCATGGGCTTAGGATGAAGCTTTTTTTTTTTTTTTTTTTAACACATGGGCCTTTGGAGGACACTTCAGGTCCAAACTACAGTGCACATCTACATGGAGAAGAGAGAACAAAGAAGACAGATAGAAAAAAATGATGTAGAGAAACAGACTCCACAAGGTGATAAAAACCTTTAGTAATATTAATAACCATAGGGAGATAAGAAAAGCTATTACATCCAGGAAGTTCTAATAAAAGGCATATTCAGAAAGCAGAAAATTCAAGGAGAGGTTTTGAAAAGTAAAAACACAACAGGGTGAATTTTTTAAAACGGTTAGGAGGCACATGTGAGGAAGTCTAGGAAATTGAGCAAAAGACAATGAAATGGAACATAAGAGAGGAAAGGTAAGACTATTGGAAGGTCATTTCAAAAGATCAAACATCTAAGTAACAGGAATTACCCAAAGAGAAAACAGAAAGAAAGAAATCATAAGTGAAATAATTCAAGAAAATTTCTCAGGAGTGACAGATATGAGCTTTTGGGTTGAAAAGACTCACAATTGTTTATCACAAAGGATGCCAACCAAAGCACAATGCTGCAAAATTTCAGAAGCCTGGGAACACAAGAAGTTTCTGTAAGTTTTCAGAGAAACTAGAAGTCATAGAATAATGTTTTCAAAATTCTGAAGAAGGGGCTGGGGATATAGCTCAGTGGAATAAGCGCTTGCCTAGCAAGCGCAGGGTCCTGAGTTCGATCCCCAGTACCGCAAAAAAATAAAAAATAAAAAATAAAAAATAAAGTAGGCATAGTTTAATTAAAAAAAAAACAAAAAAAACACAAAATTCTGAAGAAGAAAGATTATTTCCAAACTTAATTCTATACCCAGATAAACTTAATCAAATGAGAAAAAAGAAAAAAAAAAAAACTTCTGCAGGCATGCAAGATCACAACAGGATGAATTCTCCTCCACTCTTTCTCAGGAAGCTATTGGAGTTTCTGCAGCACAACAGCCAAAACACAAACCAAGAAAGATGACCAAAGACACAGAGGATCAGACTTAGGAGAGAGAGCAGAAAGTGACGTGACAAGGGTTCCCAGACATTGGCTGGGTCCCGGGCACGGAGTGGAGGCATTTTACATGTCTGTGGCCCATCACATGCACCGCTCCGTATCTGTAACCATCTGTCCCTCCAAAAGGAATAGACCTACACTAAGAAGGTCAGAGGAGCATCCCTCCTACTGACAAGCTCCACAGTGAGGCCAGCCCAGGGGTGAGACCAAGGGGGCATAGCACAACACAGAACAGCCATGCATCACTTAACAGGGATATGTTCTGAGAAATGCATTGTTAGGTGATTATGTCACAGAGCAAACAGCACAGAATGCACTTGCACAAATCTAGATGGTATGGGTCAAGCTAGCAGAACCCCTTTGAGTGACACAACCAAGAGACCGTGGCACAGCATTCCGTTTTATAGTAAACTTTAAAAAAATAAGTACTTATCAAAAGTAATGGTAAAAAGTACAGTAGAATAAATACATAAAGCAGTAACATAGTTGCTTATTGTCATTAATAAAGAACTGAAGCATCAAGTTTTGAGGCTCATGACTATATTCCAAATGGGAATGACCGTACCAAAGCTAGGTGTATGGCAACAGCCACCTTACATCACACCCCATAGACCACTGTGCAGAAAAAAACACGAAAGATTCTCCACACCTGAGGGTACATACCTCCCTGGGACAGTATATTCAGCAAAAAGTGAGTTTCACCCGTGTGGAACATAAAAACACAGGAGAAAATTTCAAATTATTCTAAGTGTTCTGAGAAAAATAAACAGGTTAGTAGGATTGAAGATGACTGTGGTGGGGAGGAGGGACAGCCTTCTCTGAGGAGGTGACATCTGAGCTGAGATCTCCATGATGAAATGAAGTAGCTGGTCAAGGATCTTGGGGAAAAGTATTACAGGCAGAGAGAACAGCAAGTACAAAGGTCCTGAGGTGGGAATGGGCCCAATATGTTCAGTAGAGAAGGAGGAGAGCAGGGAGAAGTGGATCAAGAGGGGGATGGAGCAGGGTTGGATGAAGTAGGGTTGCAGGGCCACAGCAAAGAGGCTACAGGTGGCAGGAGGCTCCAGGAGAGTTTTGAGCAGGGGGACGCCTTGATCTTATTTACTTGGCATCATTACTAATGAGACCACTATGGCTACCAGCCTTCTAACATCCTTTCCCCCTTTTCTACCTCACTAGAGCCCTAGACAAAGAGCTCACCTAAAACTTACACTTCCCAGCCTCCCTTGCAACTAGGTGTGGTCATTGCAGTAAAAACTGACCAAAGACATGTTGACAAATACATGTGGGACTTCTGGGCAGGCTTCTTAAAAAGGAGAAGCTAGGCTGGGCCTGGTGGCTCATGCCTATAATCCCAGCACTTGAGATGCTGAGGTAGGAGGATCATGGTGAGATCGAGACTAGCCTGGGCTACAAGGTGAGCTCAAGGCCAACCTGAACTGCATAGTGAGACCCTGTCTCAAAAAGACAAAAACCAAAAAAAAAGGAGGAGCTATCTCTCCTTTGCTATGCCATTTTTCTCCTTGTAGTAGGGTGTAGAGGTGTGTCTCCCTCAGGTGTGGAGACATGATGTCTGGAAGTCTAGTTGCCATTTTGGGCCTTAAGGATATAACAAGGACTTAGAGCCCGGGCCTATAGTCGCCCAGTGGATAAATAAAATAGGCTAAAGTTTGGCATCTCTGCTTTCATTTTATATCTCTCCCTTTTATTACCTTAACACTTTGGGTCAGATCCCTGCTGAGCTCTGCATGTTAATCACATAAGAAATGCCTAAAAATAGGTACCATAGGTTCTAAGAACCCTAACTTTACCTAACCTATCCTGTCCTTCAACTGAGAACACCAATCTAAGAGTAACTAAGATATTTTCAAGATTTGCAGGGATATCCCACTGCCAGCTTTTACAGCCTTGTTCCAGACCTCTTGAAGTGGCACCCAGAAGTCCCCAATCATTGTCCTAAAGCTAGAGAGACCTTGGATTCCAGGAAACGCAGAGCCTTGCAGAATATGTAACACCACAATGAGGCTGCCCCTCCCCCAGCAGTACCAGTGACCCTATAATGGAACTGAGGCTGCTCCCCTAAGTAGGATGTCATTCTATGGGAATTGGATTGGCCCTTTAAGCCATAAGGACTTATCCAGAGTCACCCGGCTAAACCATGCATAAGGTTAAATCTGGATGATGTTCAAGCAGGCCGCCCCATGGCCTGACCATGGCCTGTACGTCTGCTAGCCGTGCAGACCTTTGCCTTTGTTCCTCTTCTGTATGAAACCAAGTTTCTGTCAGCCCATCAAAGACAAATCTTGAATTCTATATCTGTCTTTGCCAGCATGTCCATGCTGATTAAAGATCATCTTTCTGCCTCTTACCACTGTTTATCTCTCTGATTGTTGTTATGGGATGGATGGCCGAACTTGTTCTTCTAGGACTCCTAGAGCCATAGCTTTCATCCTAAAATGTGGGTAATAAGGGGGTCCTTAGGATACAGGCCACGTGCTAGGAAAGTACAAAATAGTATGGGTTCCTGACGACCACAGGTGTCTTGTGAGCCTTGGGTTGGCAACTTCCAGCCTAGCCTTAAGTGAGAAGATGAACCATTCAGAGGGGAGACAGGGTCTTCCAGCTCATCTTGACTCCTGAGTGTAACTGAGGACTTCCATCAGACTTGTGGAATCACTGATAATTGGGGGGGATCAGCTTCACGTCTGTTCATTTCGTCATTGACAAGCAGGCTCCGGAGCCCTCCTGCCACCTTCTGACTTTTTCTGTGTAAGAAGCCCTTGGGGCAGGGAGGACTCCAGAGAAGGGGAACCCACTTCATGGAAAAGGGTAAGGACTTCTATCAGCCCCTGCCTCTTCCCTTTCCTGGTTTGGGCAGGGGTGGTAGCAAAGAGCAGAAGAACAAGTGGTTTTCTATGTTTATACTTTTGTAACCTGATCTCTTACTTGGCAGCTGGAACCCCCAACTATGTTTTTAATATACATAGAATTTCGCCTCGGGAATTGAAATGTTCACTAGAATCACCTGGGCTGGGGGCGGGGGCTCAGTTTATTTAAAAAACAACAATAAAACAGATCCCTGGCCTACTCCCGAGTCAGGAGGCCAGCTGAGCTCCCCCCATCCTTCCCACGCGCTCACCCACCCAAAGGCTCAGGCTCCAGATCCAAACTCCTCTCCCACCCCACCGCACCCCCTGCTGCTTGCTCCATCAGCACATGCTGCAGGCCCCTCCCTCAAAACCACCCCAGACTGGACTGTACAGCGCACCTCCACCCCCCCCCCATGGTCCAGCCGTCCTGTCTTACTACAGCCTGCAGCACTTTCTGTCCCGTCCCACCCAGGCTCACCAAGCCAAAGAACCAGTCTGGGTGATTTTTATTTCCCTCTAATGTAAGTCAGACCACGGAATTCTCCATTTTGGAGCCTTCCAGTGACTGCTGGGTTACACTCAGAACGCAGTCGTCCTTCCCGAGGCTGGCCCCTTCCCCTCGCTGCCTTGCTCGGCTTCATCAGTTCTCCCCAGTTCCCGCCCGCAGGCCTTTGTCCAGGCTGTTCCCTCTGGCTGGCGCGCTTTCCGCCAGACCTTCCTTCCTCCGGGCTTAGCTGAAGTGTGCGGTCCCTCTCCTCTCCTGCTTCGGGTGCTCCAGCACATCTCCCTGCTGTGCATTCTGCTCCGCAGCTGGCACTAACCTGACGCTATCTTGTTCATTTATGTGCTTACTTGACTACTGTCACCTTCCTGCCCCCTGGAACCTGCCCGGAGATCTCCCCAACCTGTCCACCAGATCCCCGAGGGCACAGAATAGGACCTGACGCATGGCAGGTGCTTCCTAAACTCGCCGAATGAATGGACCCACACAGGTGTGCGGCACGGTCCCCCTCCTGCACTGTCCAACCGACCTCCGTGGGGGCCAGGCAGATGCAGGCCTGGAACTGAGCGCCCCGCGGGCTACGGACCCGACCCTCCTTCAAACCCCTCGCTGGAGGGTGGGAAGGGTCTGTGTTTTGCAGCTTCCCTCCGCACTTCGGCCCGGAACGGGGGCTAGTGCCTGCCTCCCCACCTTCTTGCCGCGGGAGGCAGCTTCCGAGGTGGTAGCTCTCTCCGACTGTAGAGAGATTCAAAGGCCCAAAGAGTAAAACGGTTCCCTAAGCTGCCGACCGCGGGGGGTCGGTCCGCTCTTCCCTATTTAGAAGATGTTTTCCCCGGCTCCTCCTGGTGTTAAATCATTTCTCCAAATTAGCAGGAATGCTCATTACCAACCCAACCACTTCCCATTAGGCAGGAAATGTGTCTTTCCAGTGGCAGCTCGCTCTAGACCTGGGGCCAACTCCCAGCACTGGGGGGCGGGGCTGAAGGACGGGAGGGCTGGCTAGGGAGGGGCTGCACGGAGGGAAGGGGCGGGGACGGGTGGGGGGGTGGGGCGGATGGCGGGGGTGGCAGGCGTCTGCTCCTGACCGGCTGCAGGCCGGGGATCCCTGACAGGTGAACCTCAACACGGGCTGCAGGCTCCGTTCTCTCCCGTCGGCCGTCGCTCCGAGGATGGCTTCGTGACCCGGTCTCTGTAGGCAGCTCTGTGTGATGGGTTTTAAGGAAGGCGATTAGTGCAAGGACATTTGTAAGGTTCTGAGAAATCACTTGCTTATGGGCGTTCTCTTAAGAACAGAGCCCTGCCCGGTGTGTAATCCCGGCAGTCTGGGAGGCTGAGGCAGAAGGATCACAAGTTCAAGGCCAGACTCTTGTCTCAAAATGAGGGGGGGGGCGTGGAGATAATAGCTCAATGTGGAGACCTTGAATTCATTCGCTGGTACTGCAGGGTGGGTGGGATACCGTCCTTCTGTGTCCTGCCATTTAGACGTGTGTTGGGGACCACGAATTCATAATGGATAAATGGAGGCTTGGGATTGTGGGCCATCCTCTCCCACCCACTAGGACTAAACTCAGACCGCTAAGATAACACTCCAGGGCAACATGCCTCTAGCATGGGGTCATCCCTGTGGTCTTGAGTCATCCCAGCATTATCTGTTGTCCAGGGTCACCGACCTCTGCATCTTCTCCGACCTTGACTCTTCCGCCAGCCCTGCGTGTCATGGTACATGCTTGGAATGTCTTTGTGCCAGTCTTGAGGTGTGGACCTCCTGGCCCTTCATGTATTACTCAATTTGTCTGTTATTTCATCCTTTTTTTTTTTTTTTTGTCATTTTCAGAAAGGGTCTTGCTGTGTAGTTCAGGCTCGCCTTGAGCTCACTTTGTAGCTCAGGCTGGTCTTGAACTTGCAATGATCCTACTGCCTCGGCCTCCCAAGTGCTGGGATTACAGGCGTGTGCCACCACGCCCGGCTATTTCATCCTTTCACCATACTCATTGGGGATCTTGGCCAAGTCCAGATAGATACGAGTTTTAAAAACCATTCCAGGCCTCTGGGTTCTCTACTGCCAGCCAGCTCGGGGCCTGGGAACCACCTTAGCCCTGAACTGCAGTCTCCCTACAGGTAGGTCTCAACGCTCTGGCTTGTTGAGGATTTTTATAGTGCTCTCACAAGACGGCCTTCAGGGAACCAAAACTGATTAGAAGCCAAGAGTGAAATGGCTCCTCCCGCACCACGTGTATAATAAATATTAGATAACAACAGTAATACTTTTGCCTACATGTCCCATGTTGTTGAAGGGAAGCATCAGAAGCACAATTATAGACTAACTGGTGAAAAAGCAACATTTGGCTGCTTTGAAATAGCCTCCTTTGACTCATTAGTGGGGTGTCTGCCTGAGGGCAGGGAATGTTCATTCAGACTCAGGAAGTTTTATTACCACCACAGCTCCACACCTTGGGCTGAATTCAAGCAAATTCCCTGAGACTTTTCTTCTGTGTGCAAAGGCAGCCCTTGAGATCAGTGTGGAGAAAGCTCCTATCTAGTCTACAGCAAGATGTGTCTCAGTGTTCATTTATGTCTCAGTGTTCATTTATCCAAGAGATTTTTATTGAGCTCCTACTAAGTGCCAGGCACTGTTCTCAGTGCTGTGGACACTGCAGATGTGGATACTGTTTTTTGGAATTCAACCTGTCATGGGGGAAATAGCCAACAAACCAACAAAACCCAAAAGGTCATTACACACCAGTGAGCACAATGGTGGGAACAGAGTTGAGCTGAGAGTCAGAACCAGGAGCTTCCCCGGGAGCCTGTGGAAAACATAAATTCCCAGACCTCACCCAGACCCACTGGAATCTAAACTTCTGGAGGCTTCACAGAGATCTGGATTTAACGGGCTCTCTAGAATATTCTGGTGTGCACTTCCGTGGTGTATGTACTGGGATCTGAATGACAAGAAGTCCAGTGGGGAATGTTCTGGACAGAGCGAACAGCTTGGCAGAGACCTGTGCCAGGAAGGGGACCTGTCAGAGACATGGGAAATGCCACTGGGGCAGCTGGCAGGGGCTTCAAAGGCCTCTATGAGACATTTGACTCCTGTTCCAGATGTGCTTCTGGGCCTCACCTGATGTGGGATAAATACTCTGGAGTTCGTCCTCTGCCTTGTTTCTGGGGAAAGGGAGAGATTAGCTGTTATGTCCTGCACCCCTCTCGTGAGTTCCCAGCTTGGTGCAGAATGGTGGGAGGCACATGGAGAAGGAACTAATCCTAGAAATAGAGCAGTGGGTGTGGAGGCAACAAAGGTGACAGCGTCCAAAGGAAAGGTGGGGAGAATGCAAGCCATGGTGCTGAGCTCAGAGAAACGGGCCACGGCTTCCAGAGTAACTGAGGAAGCCGGATGTGGTGGCGCACGCCTGTAATCCCAGCACTCAGGAAGCTGAGGCAGGAGGATGGTTGCAAGTTTGAGACCAGCCTTGGCTACAAAGTGAGCTCAAGGCCAGCCTGAATTACACAGCAAGACCCTGTTTCAAAAAGATAAAAAAAAAAAAAAAGAGTAACTGAGGAGACATTCAGGTGCTGTCTCCCCTTTCCAGTGCCAGCGGGAGACCTGAGAGGCCCCGGAGCTATAATCAAGCCATCTGGCTCCTGGGGATGGGTGCCCAGGCCCACCCCACTCCACCCACCTGCTCCTGCTGCAGTGGAGAGGTGCAAAGCTCGGAGCTGCTGCTCAGTCCTTCACAAGGCAGCTCTCAGGCTGTGCTGGTGATGTGCAGCCCCAGGGGAGAAGCAAATGAGATCCAGGGAGCCCCATGGAACATTTCTCCTGCAGATCAGGGCACAAGTCCTCTCTGTGGACACCTCTGACAGCAGGACAGCAGGACAGGACCCAGTCCAAAAATGCTTCTTGCTCTGATTTCTACCTAAGCCTCTAAACGCACAGACTATGTATGCAATATGCAATCTAAATTGCCAAGCAGAAGTCACAGCCCAGCAAGTGAGACACACAATGCAAGAATAATCTAATAATAAAGAAATCAGGAACAGCGCATCATGAACTCTGCTGGGCCATTCTTTAACTCTTTCCATTTTCAAAGTATTTCTTGAGCACCTACTACGTGCTGAGAACCATTCTAAACTGTAAAGATCCTACATCTGTGAATCAGACAGACATGGTCCCTGCTTCCCTAGAGCTTATGGTTCTTTTTCTTTTTTTTCTTTCTTTCTTTTTTTTTTTTTTTTTTTTTTTTTTT
>PVLD010020002.1:0-34930 GCA_004027595.1 Dinomys branickii
GGTCACTTTATTGTAAGGAATAGTAGATGATTAATTGATCAATTTTGCATGTCTATACCTATTTTCCTGAATATACAATTAGAAATTATCAATATGTAATGCAACAACCATTGATGATTCCCTGTCACCCTATCTGTAACTCAGATTCGATTGTACTATTCTTATGCTACTTTGTGTATGTTTGTTAATATCTTTTTGTCTTTTTATTATACTTTTAAAATTAAATAAATAACAAATTATACAGTAAAGTTCTTCCTGTTTCTGGCCCCCTGAGGGACCTTAGAGAGAATCTCCCAGTGCGGGTGGGACGACTGGCACGACCAGAAGCTGCGGTGGGAGCGTGGAGGCCAAGCGAGAGGAGCGCGAGCGCCTCATGGCCTGCGGCGCCTGACGGAAGTTCGGGCGAGGAGGGCGCCGCCCGCCCCCTGCGGCTCCACGACGCTGCCCCTGCCCGCGTGGCGGGGCGGGGCGTGGGCGGGGCGGGGCGGGGCGTGGGCGTGGCGGGGCGGGGCCCTGCGGCCTGCGGCCCTCGGTGACTTCGCGGGCGGGCGCGCGTCTGAGACGGGGTGGAGCAACGGAGGTCGCGGTCTCGGGAGGAGCCGCCTGTCGGCGCTGTGCTCGCGGCAGTCTGCTGCGCTTGAACCGGGAGACGGGAAGTTGGTGAAGCCCTCTGGGCTTCCCATGCTGTGAACCTTGGCGAGGAATTTCGATTATTCCTTTGTCTCAATAGCATCCGCGCGGGAGGATCGTTTCGCGGGCGCCTTTATGTTCGTCGCCAATACAACCTTCCGGGAACTATGGGGTTTTCAGTAAGATCCTGTAATTGAGTATTAGAACAGAAAGAGAATCTGCAGAATAATATTAATCGGAATAGAAAGTCTCTGTAACTTGAGCTTTTGAAGTCAGCTGAAAAGAAGGGGGGGGACTTTTTAATCTGTATATTGTTAATGTTTCGCTGCTTAAATAAGTATAATTTTCCTTGATTCATTATGTTATATTGCCTTAGGATCATTCTGAGCTTATAGTGTAGTGTTTAAATGTACATGACTTGGCTGTGTACCCTGGAAATTCTTTTCAATTAAATAATTTGTCATTTATTGTAATTTTTGTCTCTGCAAACTTTCTTAAAACCTTTGAAATTGAAGGCTTAGCTAGCTGCATTTTAATTTAGTTTTAGAGGAGACTTGCTACTGGTATTAAGTAAAGCTGAATATATTTGAGTAATCATGTAATGTAACATCTTCCATTTGAAAAGCTGACAAATAAGTCTCTTAGAAATTATTTTACAGCCCACATATATAATAAAAGAGATTTCAAGCCAAACACTAGGAGAGATGTCAGAAGACTCAGATAAGGAAGACTATTCAGACAGAACCATAAGTGATGAAGATGAACTAGTATGTCTTTCTCAACTTTTCTTTAACTGAATTAGAGAAAATGTACATTTAAAAAATACATTCCCAACTAAAATATTGTAAATGAAATGTAAAAATTAATTGGACACTTCAATAATCGTTAATTACCGAATGATTGAAAAGGGATCAAGAGGTGGGAGGGAGGAGGGGGGGATGAGAAAAGGAACCAAGACGCGCTGTGTAACTGCACTAACTCCCCGCAAGGAGTGTAAACATGTGCTGCAAACGTGTACTAATAAAAAATTTGAAAGGCTGGAAAAAAAACCCACATTTTCTTGGGAAAATATTTTGGCTAAGATTCTTCTGGGTTTTATTAAAGGTGCATATTAAACCAGAGTTTTCTGTTTATAGTTCACACCACTTATTTTCTTGTATGTAGTAGTTCTGTTGTGTTAGTCATGTATCACGCTAGAAAAAACCCCTACTCTAATCCCACTGTGTATCACCATAGTAAGGTTAGTGTTGCTCGAATTTACAGAGGAAAAGACAGAAGGAAAAAAAAAGGCAGAATGAGGTGCTTAAAAATATTTTGGTTGGCCCTAGTCTGACATCTGACAGATTTCCTTCAAATTTCATTAAAATACAAATAATCATGGATGTAAATTAAGGTCCAAAAATGAAGTCTCCCAAATGACTTGTAGCCCTGTAAGGCGTTGTCTTTAGTTCAGTTGTCAGTCAAGTTGACAACCCCAAGTGGTAAGGCATATGTAAAAACTTCCTGGATTTGGTAGTTGTTGGTTTTTATATTTTAAAATTCTCTTGTTTTAGGATGAGGATCCATTCATGAAACTTGTAAGTGAAGATACTCATCAGTGTGCATTATTAACAGGTTTGAACTTATCCGTACATTTTTCCTCCCTCACAAAACCTAGAGCGGATAAAAAATAAGATGAAGAAAGTTCTAAAAAGTCAGATTGGGTAAAATAGGGAATGACTGTTCTGGTTAAAAAGAGAGACATATATCTACTTTTATAAAAATCTTTTGTAGTTTGAACTTTTCAAGTTGGTATTAGGTGAACTGATTTATATTAGAAAATAAATTAATGAAAGTGATGATTACAAAGGATGTCACTAAACATAAAGATTACTTTCTCATTTCTCTTAGAAAAAAAAAAAAGAACCCTTTAAATGTATTTGTAGAATGACCTAAGTTATATTCAGTGCAATAGTTAGAGGTACATCTTTCCCACAAATGAAGTGTGCTTGTGCAGTTTCCTTAGTAAAGTCATGGTATCCTGGTGTTGCTAGGACAAAATACCCAACATACACAATTTAAAGACAAAAGGGTCATTTTAGCTCATGGTTTCAGAGATTTCAGTCCATGGGCAGCTGGTTCGAAGGAAGAAACATCACAAGGGGAAGGCATGGAGGAGGAAAGCTGCTTCACCTCGTAGCAGCCAGGAAAAAGAGCAAGGGAGGAACAAGAAAGGAAGGGGCCAGGGACCAGATACAGCCCTGAGATCATGCTCCATGACCCACCCAGAGGCACCCAGACTGCTTTACTAATCTAGGTGAGTCCCTGGTCTAGGAAATTAGCCAATCAAGTGGCTCGTTGGCCTAGGGGTACATTCTCGCTTAGGATGGAAATTAGCCAGTCAAGTTGACAAATCAAGATGAACCATCACTCATTTGTTTACATATATCCATGTATGTAAGTATTGATGTTCACTTGATTTTTAAAAATTAATACATTTAGAGTTCAAATACTAAAATGTTCCCACTAAATACGTGTCTGTCAAAGATATTCCAACATTGAAAGTAAGGTCTTTGTTTGCCTACATATGTATCCACGTATGTTCATGACCATCCTAAAACAAATCTTTACTTTTCAGAAAACCACCATTCTTAAGTTGCTGTGCATTTTTCTGGACCTTTTTTGTTCCATTGATACATCTATACCCATATTCAAAAGAATTTCATAGTAGTGTTTCTGGGCTTTTTCCTACTACCTTTTTTTGTAAATTTTGCCAATCTATTGGAAAACAGGAGGTAACTCACTGTTTTAACTAGCATATCCTAGATGGAAAATTAATTATTTAATAGGTTTATTGCCTGTTATATTCCCTGATAGAATGAATTGTTAATTCATAATAATCCTTTAACTCTGTTACTGCTATAAGTTTTTGAATTATTTTTAAATGGTTATCAGCATTTCTGTGTGATCTTTTATTTCATATCTTGTTTAAGTCATAGGCCTTCCCTACCCCCAAAACATCAGTATCATCATGTAAAGTTTCTCTAAGTACTTTTATGTAAATATTTGAATTTCATTATTTAATTTCTCTATCGTATGTATGACTAATACTTTTCTTACTGTTGCATGTATCAGTAGTTCTTTTATTTTTTAGCTCACTTTAAAATTTTGTTTTATTAATATATTTTAGGTATAACATCCATCATAGGGAGTTTGTAAATACGTGATACATCTTCTTCATTTTTTCCCATTCCTGTCCCCTTCCTTTAACCCCTCTTCCCCTCATTATTTACAAAAGCCTTGTTTCCATTTTTTTCCTTCTATGGTCTTTTTTTTTCTTGTCTCTTCCTTTCTCTGTGCCCCGTCCCTAGTTTCCCTTCCCATTTCCCAACATCAATATTTTGGACCTTATTTACACTTTCCATTGCTCACACCAGAGAAACAATGCAGTATTTAAATGTGTGTCACATTCATTTCATTTAAAATTATGATCTCAAGGTACATCCATTTACTTAGAGATGTATGAAGCTTATCCTTCTTTATGATGGAGTAGTGTTATGGTTTGAGTCTGGTCGTCCCCCCAAATCCTCATGCAGTCCTGGGCCAGGCTTCTAGATTTATAATTGATTTATGGTCCAAAATTAGAATTATGGATGTGAATGCTGCACCTGCCCTGGGCGGGTAGTTTGCATACAGTGTAAGGGAGGGAAAGAGGCTGCTCTTCCCGCTGCCGCTCCTTCCTTTTGCTCTTGTAGCTTTTGCCGTCTTCAGCTGCCATGAACGGTTGCCCCGTGCCAAGTGCCACTCTGCCTCGGAGCCAACCAAGTATGGAGTAAAACTTCTGCAAACTGTAAACTAAATAAGCATTTCCTTCCTTAATTTGGGGCATTGGGTATTTTGTCTCAGCAACAAGAGAAAAGTAACCAAGACAAGTAGTACTCCTCTGTGTAAGAAAAACCCACAACTTATCCATTCATCTGTTGATGGGTGTCTGGGCGATTTCAAAGATTTAGCTATTACAGAGTGTCACTATAAACTTGGGTGTACATATATCTCTGTGGTATGATGCTTGTAATTCTTTTGGAAAAACACCAAGAAGGGGGATAGCTGGGTCGAGTGGGAGCTGTAGATTTAGTTTTCTGAGGAATATCCACATTGATTTCCACAGTGGTTGTACCAGTCTACACTCCCATCAGTGGAGAAGGATTCCTTTTTCTCATTATTTGCTATTTCTACTTCATCTGAGAAGTGTCTTTTCATTTAAGATGCCACTTTTTGTGTTGGGTCAGTTTGGTGGTCTAATTTTTTTAAGTTCTTTATATATTCTAGATAATAGTTCTTTGAGGAGGAGCTGGCAAATTTTTTTTGCCCCACACTGTGAGCTGCCTTTTCACTTGTTTGGTGATTTATTTTACTGTGCAAAAACTTTTTAATACAATGAGATCCCAGGTGATTCTTTGTGATATTTCCTGTGCAGTTCATAAAGTTTTTTCCTACACCAATGTCTTTAAGAGTTCTACTTAGTCTATCTTCCAACAGAGTTAGTGTTTCTGTTTTAATATTTAGATCTTGATCCATTTCAATTTTAGTTTAGTACATGGTGAAAGACATGGTTACAGTTTTAATCTTTGGCATGGGGAAAGACAGTTTTTCCAGTGCCATTTATTAAAAAAGCTTTCTTTCCTCCAGTGAAGGTGTTTGGCTTCTTTGTCAGAGAGAAGGTGGCTATGTGTGTTTGGAGTTGTTTCTGCATCTTCTGATCTGTTCCACTGATTCTTGGGTCTGTTTTTTGCCATTATCATTCTATTTTTATCATGGTAACTTTGTAGTATAATTTCAAGGCAGGTATTCTGATGCCCCTTGTCTTGCCTTTGTTGCCCAAAAGTATTTTTGCTATTCTAGGTCTTTTCTGTTTCCAAATGAATTTTAGGATTGTTTACTAATTCTGTAAGATATGCTATTGGTATTTTGATCAGGATTGCAATAAGCCTGTGTCTTGGTTACTTTTTTCTCATTGCTGAGACAAAATACCCAACACCCAAAATGAAGGAAGGAAAGGTTTATTTAGCTTACAGTTTGTGGGGGTTTCAGTCCATACTTGGCTGCTTCAGAGGCAAAGTGGCACATGGCAGAGGGCAAACTTCACGGCAGCAGAGCACAGCAAAAACAACCAGAGCAAAAGGGAGGAATTGCTGCAAGCAGCCTCCTTCCTTCCCTTACATTGTAAACAGGCTACCCCCACCCGAGGGGCATGTAGCTCTCACACAATGTCCATGCCCTCCTCTTCCACAGGCTCAGGATGTGTACAAAGTAAGCGCCCTGGTTTCCTGCTGAATCACTCAGCCAAGCCTCTAGACTCCCCAAGTTGACACAGTGTATCAACCATAATAGCCTGTATAACAATTGTGGAAGTAAGGTCATTTTCACTATGTTGGTTTGTCCTACCTAAGAATAAGGGATACCTTTCTATTTTTTGATATCTTTTTTGCTCTCTTTTTTCAGAGTACTGTAGTTTTGCATGTGAAGCTCTTTTACGTCCCTCTTTAGATTGATTCTAGTTATTCCAGTGTTTTGGATGCTAGTGTGAAAGGTTTCCTCAATTTCTCCCTCAGTGAGTTATTTGTGTATGGGGATGCTATCAATTGTTTTTTTAATTTTTATTTATTTTTTATTTTTTATAAAAGTACAAAAACATATTGACAAACAGATGCTATCAATTTTTGAGTGTTGACTTTGTATCCAGCTATGCTATTGAATTTGGTTATTAAATCTAGAAGTCTTTTGGTGGAGTTTTTGGGGTCTTCTATGTAGAGTATCATGTCATATGCTAATAATGATAATTTAACTTTTTCTTTTCTTATCCTTATTTCTTTTCTTTTTCATATCTAATTGCTCTGGCTGATGTTTCCAGAACTATTGAATAAAAGTGGTAACAGTGGACATCCCTTGTCTTGTTCCTGATTTTGGAGTGAAAGCTCTGTTTTAATCCATTTAGTATGGTGTTTGCTCATAGTTTGTAATAGATAACTTTTATCAGATTGAGATAAAAGCCATTTGTTCCAATTTTCTATAGGGTTTTTATCATGAATGGATGTTAGACTTTATCAAATGCTTTTTCTGTATCTATTTAAATGATCATATGGTTTTTGTTCTTGGCTCTGTTAATATGGTATGTTACATTTCTTGATTTGTGTATGTTGAACCATCCCTACATCCCTGTTGTAAATTCTGCTTGGTCACAGTGTATAATCTTCTTGATGATTTTCTGCATTCTGTTTGCCAGTATCTTACTGAAGCTTTTGCATCTATATTCATGAGGGAGATTAGCCTGTTGTTCTCTTTTTTGGTTGGATCCTTCTGTGATTTTGGTATCAGGGCAATGCTTATTTCCAGGAGTGAATTTGGGAGTGTTGCATCCCTTTCAATTTCATTAAAGAGCTTGAGACATAGTGGCATTAGGTCTTCTCTACATTTCTTGTAGAATTCAGCAGGGAATCTGTCAGGGCTTTTCTTTGTAGGTTTTTCATTACATCTTCAATTTCATTAACTGATGCTAGGTTATTTAGAATTTTTATGTCTTCTTGATTCAACTTTGGTGATTCATATGTATGAAGGAATCTGTCCATTTCTTTTGTTTTTCAGCATATTAGAATAGTATCTCAAAGTAGGTATTGGAGGTCTTCCAGATTTCTATAGGATCTGTTGTGATTTCACCCTTTTCATTCCTAAGTGCATGGATTTGAATCTTTTCTCTCTCATTTTTCATAGGGTTGCCTAAGGGTTTGTCAATTTTATTTAAGCTTTCAAAGAATCTACTCTTCAATTCATTGATTCTTTGTATTGTTTTGTTGGTCTCATCTGCATTAATTTCTGCTCTGATCTTTATATTTTCCTCCCTCTACCTCGTATGAGCTTTGGGCTTGACTTGCTCTTTTTCTAGAAGATTGAGGTTCAACATTAGGTTGTGTCTTAGATACTTTTCTCATTGCTGAAACAAAATACCCAACACCCAAAGTAAAAAGGGGAGAGGTTTATTACCTCACAATTTGTAGAGGCTTCAGTCTATAATTGGCTGGCTCCAAGGCAGGGTGGCACATGGCAGAGGGACAACCATTCATGGCAGCAGAAAACAGTGAAAGCAAGCAAGCAAGGGAGAGACAATACTCTGTACATTATATTGCATGCAGGTTACCTGCCCTAGGGGTAGGTGTAATGCTCACACCCTTAATCCTAGTCAGAACTATGCCAAACCAGTGGACTGATTTACTAATCACACACTCTTAGTCCCAGCATCACACACTCTAGATTCAGCCATCTCTGAAAAAGCCTTATTCCTACATGAGGTTTTGGAGCAACATCTACCCACAGACTATGACAGGTTGTTTATTTGAGCTCACTGTTTTTCTGATAGGAGAATTCACTGCTATAAATTTCCCTTGGAGTCTGCTTTCATCGCATCCCATAAGTTCCAGTTTTTGTATTGGCCTTATTATTTAATTGTAGAAACTAATTTCTTCTTTCATTTCATCAATGACACATTGGTTTTTCAGGAAGGTGTTATTCAATTTCATATGTCTATGTCATTTTGTGGTTTCTTTTGCCATTGATTTCCAATTTCATTACACTATGGGATAATTTCAGTTCCTTTGCATTTACTTAAGTATGTTCTGTGAGCTAGTATGTGTTCTATTTTGGAGAATGTCCCATGTCCAGCTGAGAAGAGTGTGTACTCTGTTGTTAAGGGGTCAAACACTGTGGATATCTACTAAGTCTATTTGTTCAAAAGTTTGGTTCAGTTCTGATTTTTTGTTATTGTTGATTGTTTTGTTTAGTTGATCTGTGACAGTGGGGAAGTGAGGTCCCTCATTACAATTCCATTAGTGTTTGTTTGATTTTTATGTCCATCAATATTTGTTTTATATTGTTGGACATGTTGGTATTTGGGGCATATATATTTATGATTGTTATCTCTTATTGGACTGTTCCCTTTATAAGAATGTAGTGACCTTCTTTGTCACTCTTCATCAGTCTTGGATCAAAACCCACTTTGTCTGCAAACAGACTAGCTACCCCTGCTTTTTTCTGGATTCCTGGCAAGTGGAGTATTGTTTTCTCTCCTTTGACTTTAAGTCTATGAATTTCTTTTTGAATTAAATATGTTTCTTGTGTGTAGCATATTGTTGGATCTTGTTTCTTGATCCATTCTGCCAGTATGTTTCATGTGATTGGTGAATTGAGACCATTTACATTGATGGTTATAACTTATATGTATTGACTTATCTTTCTCATGTTATTTTCCTTTGTTGGTCCCCCCTCCCCGATTTAATTACTTGCATTTCCTGGTGGATTCATTCTGTCATGGAGTTGTAGTCCTCATTGCCTTTTTTTAGAATGTCCTTCAGAATATTTTGGAGTGTTGGTTTGGTCATCATGAATTTTTTCAGGTATTCTTTGCCATGGAAGTATCTTGTTTTTCATCAGTTTCAAAGGCTGTTTTGCAAGGTACATCAATCTGGGGTGGAGATTGTTTTCTTTTCAGGCTTGAAGTACTTCACTCCATGCTCTTGATGGGCTTTCCTTTATAGGTGGTTTGTTTCTTTTCTCCAATAGCTTATAACATTCTGTTCTTGTGTTGCATTTCTGGAATCTTGACTATTCTATACCTTAGTGGTTTTTTTATATATATCATGGCAAATTGGAGTTCTGTATGCCTCATGTAACTCAAATTCTTTTTTCTGCCATTATTTCTGTGAGTAGGTTTTTTTATGTTGCTTGCACTATCCTGCTTTTTCGTTGACTCCAATCAATCTTATATTATTCTTGTTTGCATCATCTAGAAGCTGTTGGATTTATTTTTCGTGGTCCTTTGCTATTTTGAAGAAGTCTTTCTTTTCATGTTTGCAATCTTGTCTTCTAGAGTTGATAGTTTGTCTTCATGTTGGCTCATTCTGCTGTATATACTTTGAATAAAATTTTTAATCTCATGGGTATCTGTTTAAATCTGTTGCATAAATTCCATTTCTTTCTATGTTGGGCATTCATGGCTTACATCTTTTCCTAAACTCCTGTTTTTTGTCTATCTGCTCTAGAGCCACTAAACACTTTTTTTATGGTTACCATCTCTGTAATTATCTGAGAAATTTTTTCTGATTTGATTTTTTTGTAGAGCTTCATTCATCTGCTTTGTTACTCCTGCTGTTACCACTTCAGAGTCCAGGTGGGTGGCTTTTGGATTGTTTCACCTCATTACCGCCTCAGTTTGCCTTTGGTGAGCTGGAAGTCTGCAGTTGCATTTGCTTAAGTGTCTTCTCATTTTCTTTTTTTTTTTCTAGTTTAATTCCTTGTAAGTTGCTTATGGCAGGTAGCTTTATGGCTAGTATTGAGAACCATTAGGAAATGACTGCTTCATAGAGATGCCTTCCAATTATATCTGGCTTTTGGGTTTTGAGTCTGTTGCAAGATCTTACCTCTTCAATTTATTGGGGATGAGAAGTTGCTGCCTATTTGCCCTACCCCCTAATTCTTTGGCACTGGCCTATAGTATTATTTATGACAATTAAGCTATCTCAGTCTTGGCAAATGAGAAAGAACAACTGATTAGAACAGTTATGTTGCCTTAGCTAAAGCAATAACGATAGCACCAAACAGTCTAGAAAATGACAAACTTTTCCTTAACTATTAATTTGCTAACTTTAGCTGTATGAACTATATTTGTGATTATATAACAAAATCTAAAACCAGAAAATTGTATACCGTAAATATGCCCTCAGTACAGCAATTTTACCCTTGGAAGAAAATTTATAAGGGGTTAGGGGGAAAAATAGAGAAATAGAAGAAGATAAAGAGATGAAAAGCAAGGTTGTAGGACAAAGGAAGATGCAAACTTTAGGAAATTGGTGAAGACAGGAAGGAAAGAGAGTAGGAAACAATAAAAACAACTGAATAATACAACAGCAAAACTAGAAGCAATGTCCATACTCATAAAAACAAGAACAATTAAAAAAAACAATCAAGAGAAAAAAAAGAATGTCCACTTCAGGGTATGTTGTCTGCTGTAACCGGTAGATAAGAGTGGGCAGACAGAGCCCAAATCCATGTTAATTAATCCCAGCAAGCCAGCTGTAGATTTATAGCAGGGTAGTGGATTATCCCGGCAAGCCTGCACCGTTAGTTCTGCTGACGTTCAAGCTGGTTTTTTGTCTGAGAGGCTGGAACCCGATTTATTCACCCTCCAAGACTCCATGTGCCTCCTGCTTGCTTGAACTCAACTCCTTGCCACCTTGAACTTGACTCCTTGACCTGTTTCAACTTAGGCTTGGTTCCAGCTCACCCAGACACAGAAAGCTGCTAGTGGAACCATCCCACAGCTGCTCTGAATTCCAAGCGCTGTTTACCACCTCTCCAAGATGGCTACCAGCCATTGTCCACTCCTGGGGCAGCATCTAAATCTGAGTAACTCACCCGCCACTGCAGTCTTCTGCAACCACTGCTCCATCCCACTGGTGCATTTTTCTGTGGAGGCCTCTGGGGTTGCCAGTAGTCACTGTGTGTCTGCAGGTTTGAGCTGCCCCTCTCACATAGGGCTGAGGGAGAAAGTGCCACTTGCCACCTCCCTCTTCTGCATTGGGGTCTCTCTCTTTGCTCTCCCTGTGGACTTCAGTTCTCATTTCAGATCCTTACTGTGTCCCATGAACCCACTTTCTCTTCCTTATGTTGCTATATTCCAGAGTCTAGACACCAAATCTTGGGCTGTTTCTCTCCTGTTCACCACTCTGTCATCTTCCTGAAAGCCCTGTATGAGTAATACGGGGCTTAATTTTATTTCCTAATTCAAAAATAGCTGCCTTGCCATTTTGTAGTCCATAGGATTATTTACTAGTTTGTCTTTTTTTTAACCACTGATTTGAAATATCATCTTTATCATGTGACATTTGACATTTGGCATGACACCAGTGTCATATACTAAATGCCATCCATCCATTCCTGGACTTAACTCTCTGATCTCTTACCTATTTCCTGAGTTTCTGCCACATTATAAATTATAGGAGCTTTAAATTTGGTACTTTGGTATTTGGTAGGGAAGCCATCCCTTCTAATTCTTCTTTCTCAGAATGAGTCAAAAGTTGGAAAGGATCTAAATATCTATCAATGGGGAAATTGTTAAGTAAATTACAATGCAAGGTATAATACTATTTGGCTGGGAAAAGGGATGTACTTATTACTGATAGAGACAATTGTCCATGATGATACATAATATGAAAAAGTCACACAATACTACGTTTAAAATGATCCAATTTGTGTAAAAACTGTTAAAGGCTAAGTTTGTGCATTGAGATTTATTTGAACAAATATCAGTTCATGAATTGAGTGACTTAAAATGAAGGGGCTTCACCTGAGGGACCTGAGGGGAGGCTCTTACAGGGTAAGTGCAGAAGGGAGGGCAAAAAGTTTTGGTTAAGTGGAGTAGAAGCCTTTAATCATTCCAGTGGAGTGATCTACCAGTTGTCAGTTTCTGCACCATCACAAAGGATGGGAAATGAGCTTACGGAGAGCTTCTTTCAAACTGGCCACAGAATTACTACACTGAAAGAAGCAGGACCACGGCACTGCCATGTGGTGCAGCCCACTGCATGCATTGGTCATCATGTTCCTGGGTTGTGTCCCATAGTGGCACTAGAATGACAGTTGAGAAAAATGTCATGGCAGAGTTCTCTGGCAGCCTTTGAGAATACAGTTCCAGTAAGTGGTGAGGAATCATAGTCAGTGAGTGTGTGTGTATACCCATTAGACACAGTCTGATTAAGAAGAGTAAAAAGATAATTTGCTAGAAACAGACATTCTTAGAGTGGTAGTAAGAATTCAGCTTAATAATATACAAGGCCACAACCATTCTTTTAGCTTTTGGGAAGATCACTTGTTACAAGATTTTACTTATATTTTTATTTTTAAATGCCATTGATTATTATAATGATATCCATAAATATCCACGGATTGAATAGCATTGGAAGGAAATAACTATATAAAACATGACAGGACTTGGGGTTTTCCTTCTTGTCACTCATGGTGGTATTTGAATCTTTTTCTCAGCTGACTCTATTAGTGACCCATTCTTCCCCCGGACTACACAGATACTATTGGAATATCACCTAGGAAGATGGGTGCCATGCCTTCGTGAACCACGAGATTTATATGGTGTCTCCTCTTCTGGTCCACTGAGCCCAACGAGGTGGCCATACCACTGTGAGGTCATTGATGAAAAAGTCACGCACATTGGTATGTTTTAGCAGTTTTAAACATGCAGACATTAACAAACTCACTTTGTGTTAGAACAGTATATTCCAAAGGAAATATAACGTGAATTATGTATGTCCTTGTAAATTTTCTAGTATCTACATTTATAAAGGTAAAAAAAAATTAATTTTAAAAATACATTTATCCTAAATATATCGAAGCCCATTTTTCTTTTTATACAAAATCTTCCAAATCCGATATGAATTTATATTTATAGATAATCCATATTAGTCACATTTTAGGTGTTCAGATACCACATGTTTAAGTGCAGGGGTTTAAGTTATGTGCCACAGCTTGAGTAATTCTAAACAATTCCAACAGCATGACTATGTCTAAGTCACAGGCACTTAGAGACTGTGCCAGGATGTCCACTAACTGTAGTCCTGTTCATGACTGCTCACTGTTGCTCCTCGGTCTCTTCTCTGGATGTCTTTTCTTCCCAATGTATCTTTGTTCTTTATTGCCTCTTCCTGTCTTTTTCTCTTTTTCCTTTCCGTACCTCTTTTATTTATATTTTTATGCCCATTTCTTTTTCTTTCCTGTCCTTTCTTACTTTTTGCTTCGTTTTAGTGGACATTTATGGAACTGAAAAGTGAATGTTTTGAATATATATCATCACGTTCCCATATGTGTTCATTCTCAGGTTTATTTTTTACTCTCCTAGAAAGAACTTGTAGTCTTCATATCCACAGATAGGATAGAAACATTCCCACTGTTCTGAAGCACCCCATTGCTGTTGCATTTCCTCTTTTGTTGACTGTAGTGCACATACATAACATTCTTGCCAGGCAGAGCTCATACAGATATTCACTGGTAGATAAAAAACACTTAATTAGACATAGTTAAGTAGAAATAGAGAATTTAGTGTTCTTAAATGAGATGCTGTTTAGGGATTTTTAAAAACTCTTTTCTTCTAATATTTAGTAGACAGAGAGAGAGAGAGATGATAAATAGGTAGATAGATGAGATGGATAGAAAAGGAAAGAATATTGGTTTTTGTTCATAGAGGGCCATTAATTTTCCCTAAGAATTATAGTCATAAGGTTAAAAAGGTATTAAAAGAATTCATGCTTGCAGGAAATAGGGAGATGTTCATATATGTCTCCAAACTGCAAATTCCATTGTTTTAAGAATGTCTCAATATGTGTCCTAATTGGTTTCATTTATAATACTAGTTTATTGTAGTTCATTGAAAAGAAAGATCTGTATTACTATGTTTCTTTTTTGTAAGAATCTTGTACTTTGAGTAACTACTATGAAGATAATGAGACTGTAATAAATGTATTCTCTTGTTTCTGAAATTTTGTTTTATTTTTTCATACAATGAAAAACCATTTCATGCTTGCTAGTACTTGCGTTCATCGCTTATCTTCAGTAAGGCCTGACTGTAGACTTCTCTTCTGGAATAGAGGGGTCTCTCTTCCTTTTTCTCTTTTCAGCACTCTTGCCAGCATTCTCAACCCTCCTCTACGAGGCCCCTCCTTGCTCCTAAATTAGGAAGAGACATAAAGTAAGCAGAGAAAAAATACTGCTCTGCCACTGAATGTGAGCCCAGCCCCAAGCCTTTCCTTTGTAGCTTGAACTGTTTCACAGCCTCTTCCTTATGTGCCTGTGACAGAGAGCTTGAAAAGCAGCAGGCAAAGGACACCTCTCTGCCTGAGGTTTTCCCTGTAACAGCAGTGAGAGGCGAGCAGGAAAGACCCAAATGGGCAGAGTGAAGCTGGGGCCCACCTTTCCACAGTTCCCCAGAACTCCCCAAACTCACGTCGCCTTCCAGTCAGCTTTTCTCCCCATCTCGTTAGACATCCCCACTTCGCACCCTCAGTGTAGCTTGGTGGTCCACACATCACTGGCCCCTCTCAGCCCTCAGTCACAGGCTTAGCATGGAGAAAGTTTCTGCTGCTCTGGTTGCTTGATCAACTCTTTCACAGTACAGCTTTTATATTTCTAGTA
This sequence comes from Dinomys branickii, assembly GCA_004027595.1. NCBI lineage: Eukaryota > Metazoa > Chordata > Mammalia > Rodentia > Dinomyidae > Dinomys > Dinomys branickii. The sequence goes on from PVLD010020002.1 coordinate 14,854, forward strand.
TTAATTCCACATGTATTTCCTTAACAAGATGTTGTAGGAAAGAACAATTTTCATAGAATAGAGGGCATGGGACTGAAATGAACAAAAGCTAGATTAAAGTAATTTAAGATAGATTCTTAAAATTCAGTTCTCAGCAAACATATTCGGATAAACTACAAAGTTGACCTTTATATACAAGTTCCTTTTCCAATTCTAATTATAGATTTTCATGTTTCTTTACAATAATGACAACTTATTAATAAATTGAAAAGAACATAAGCAGAGATTAATGAAATCTGTTTAACTGAAATTCTAGATGTTGTGTGTTTCGATCAGTTGCATGCACAAAGGCAAGTAGCTGACATTCTTAGTTGTCAGAATGGAAGCTGTATTATAATTTGTGATTAATTTTGGCTTGAGTTGATTTTAATTTTTATTGCTTAGCTTTATTATCAGATTGCTTGTATGTGGTTCAGATGACTCTCTGATACACAGTGATACAGATTTGCATCAGTATGGAAGTCTTAAGTTTCCTTTCTATAGGCAGGTTTGATCCCTATTCTTTAACAGAAATACATTTTTGTTGGAATCCTCAAAATATTTTCTCAGTCATGCTTGCTTGTAATCACCAAATTCTTGTACTAAAAAATACAGTTCGGCCATGAAGTAATTTTTTCTATCAAATAATTCATCCTTCGCAAGATTTGCACATGGCACTAACAAGTTCTCAGAAAGAAATGTAGTTCTAATGAAGCTGGTAGCTAAAGGAGGAGAGAGAGAGGGTCTAAGAATACCCATCCTCTTGGGAGATGGAGGAAACTTGGACATGTTTTAAATATGAGAGACAGTTGCTGTGAAGCAAGAGGCTAAAAATACAGGGGTCAAGAGAAATAGAAATTATAATACGAAATTCATCATAAGTACAAAACAGCCTTGAATTACTTGATGTAACATAGAACACGCACTGTAGAAATACCATGAGTTTTGTTATAGTGTAGCAGTGTTCATTATTACTTCAAAGGAACTATTGGTAAAATCCAGCCCCACATAAGAAACTAAGTTTTAGCCCAGTCTAGATTAAAAATGTACAATCAAACTTTCCTATTTTATTTTAAAATAGTATTCAAATAATAATGCTTCCCTCCTTTTTTCCAGATCGGGCTCCTTTTGATCCTGAGCCAGTGTACATCCCAACGGGCCTTGAAATGGAACCTCTTTACCCAAGCTCCGAGGAAGATACGGTGGTTTACCTGGCTGAAGATGGTGGGCATAGAATGAGATACATTGCTGGAAAATATAACTTGGTCGCTGGGTTAATATCTTAGTTGTATTTGTTTTATGATTGGTAGTAGAAATTTTAGTTTGCCAGAAGTCTATGTCCCTGTGAAAATGTGTGGTTACATATGATTCAGATGTTTAGTGCTGATTATATTGTTGAAGATGTATAGCAGTTCAAAAGTACAACCTCATGGCTGGGCGTGGTGGCACTTGCCTATAACCCCAGCACTAGGAGGCAGGCGGCAAGAGCATCGCTGCAAGTTTGAGGTCAGCCTAGGCTCTATAGTGAATTGAAAGCCAATGTGAACTACACAGTAAGGGGGACTACACGGTAAAGGGGCTCAGGATATAGTTCAGCGGTACAAGTGCCTGCCTGACAAGTAGAAGGTCTTGAGTTCAATTCCCAGTATCCCCACCCCCAAAAGATGAGCTACATAGTGAGATCCTGCCTCAAAAACTAAAACAAAAAATCATGATGGCTGTTAGAATGGAGAGTTGTCTTTTAAATGCATTATGTGTCATGAGTTTTTAGTGCAGTGGAACTCACAACTGTTTCTTTTACATCTATAGCTCTTGTTCACCCCAGTCATTCAAATGGTTTTCTTTCAATTCCATACCTGTTTGATACATTCTATGGGGTTATTATCTTTAAAAGAGAAAATACATTCAAGTCACATCTAAGATTTTATCTCCAAAAAAAAATTCCTTAATGCTCAAGACCAATATTTGCAGTTGGCGAGCTTTGTTAAAGCAAAGTCCTATGCCTGCTCTTTTGAGACTGCAGATAATCAAAGAAAATGCTCAGCTTATCTCCTGTGTTGCACTGCCTCTGAAGCATTAATTTGAGGAGTTATGGGACTCCCAAACCAATTTACTATCAGAGTTCAATATTTTGATGTTTTCGTATATTAAAAAACTTTCTAGGAAGTATATGAAGTATGATCAAAATACACAGTAAATATTCAAATAAGAAATATTTATCACAATAAGAGGTATGGAGTCATCAGTCCCCCTCAGAATGCTCCCAACTGCTTCAGACATGCGTATCCCATTGTTCTTGCCATTTTCTGAAGCCGTTCTGGAAGTCCTCTTTTGTGAATGTGTTTATAAGTTGTGACCAAAGATACGAGTGAACACCCCTGCCGATAGCCACCCCACAGAAGGCCTGTGAAACCGTCAGTGTGTCTGCGTCCCCCATATTCAGCCCAGCTCTTCCCCAAAGTCAAAGTGACCGCGAAAGAGAAACATTTTAAATCGATTTCGGCGCCCATGACAACACAACCAAGAATGCTGGTGACTCCAGAACTCTTCAGAAAGTGGCAGCAGTGATGGGCCAGATGTGTCTGAAGCAAGGGGAGCATTTTGAGGGGATTCACAGTAATGTGTCTTTTACTATGACAATCTTTTTAAAATTTAAACATCAAGGGTAGTTTTTAATCACACTTCATACATACTTTATTTAAGGCCTGGAATATAGTCAGTGGTGCAGCACCTGGTTGGCAAGTGTGAGGTCCTGAGTTCAATTCCCAGTACCCTAAATAAATAAATAAAATAAATGAAACACATTTTATTTAAAGAGCTGGCAAGGCAGAAATTCACAAGGACTGTTCCCTGTATAGTCAGCTCTTCTAGAAATCAAACCGTATGTTCACACACATACTTTTAAATAACTGAAGTGAGAGAAGTACCACCAAATTTCGAAGTTTGCTTTCAGATATTTACGTGGGTGTTCTGCCTTCAAGCTTACGCCAGTTATTGAAATAAGAGCTGACAGACAAAATCGAGGTGAGTCAGTCAGGATCCCACCAGGGATGGGACGACACACAGAGTAACTGGGCGAGTTCAATGAAATTAAATGAATTTACAAAAGGGCGAACAGTGTGAGGTAGACTAACAAAGCATGGTGGAGCAACCTGGGCCTGCCAGCAGAGCCGACTGAAAACTCTCCCGCCTGAAAGGGTAAGACCACAGGATGGTTTCCAGGGCTGTAGAGACTCAGCTGTGAGAGGCAGTCCCCAAACAGCTGGCCTTCAAACAGTTGCTAACGTGGGCAGTGAAGGCAGAGCCAGTTAAGAGGTAACTCAGCTCCGCTCCATCCAGACTCCACGCCCTACAGTCCATCCTGTTGGCGGTGGCTAAGAGCCAAGGGAACCCTGAGGAAGCCCACAAAGATCAGCCTCTCAAGAAACAGGTCCTGTGGAGATGTGTACAGGACGGATCTCAAGCCAGAAATACAGCAGCCACAGCACTTAGCATCTCAATCTTATTCTTACGCCATTTTGGGGGATTTGTGAAGATCTGCTTGAAGGAAAGTTACCACATTTAAGAATGAAAGGTACTGTCCATTTTTGTGAACAATATCTTGTAGGGAGCCTTTGATATATTCTTTTTTTAAAAAAAAAGTTGAATTTTGTTCGAGCAAGAAGATAAATTGTTGGCAGATCACTTTGCTTCTTTCAGGTATGGTTTGGTTTTTTTTTTTTTAAGGGCAGGTCTAATTTTTTTTATCCTTAGTGAGAAGTTAGGGCCTTAATTCTTGGACGTGGCGCTTACACAAAAGGCATAGCCTTTCTGAAGTTGCAGTTAAAGTCTGAGTTGTTCTGTGGACTCTTTCATCCTGGATAAATTGGAATTCCAGTACATACACAATTGCGCATCCTCTGAAATCTCAGTACACCTCAGCTTCATTCTGTGACCGTGTAGTGGAGCCCTCCTGAATGATTAGGGAGACACTATTTAAACTACTTAGGCCCTCTTATTCTGTGACTTTCTTTCTGGTGCTCTGCCTCACAAATTACAGCAATACCAAGTACTAAACAGTCTTAACTTACCTCAATAAGACTGTCATTGATTTATTTATTTTTTCAGTACTGGGGGTTGAATCCAGGGCCTTCACACGGCACTATATCCTCAGTCCTTTTTTTTTTTTTGTTCTGAGGCTGTGTCAGAAATGAAATTGGCCAGACTGGATTTAAACCTACAATCCTGCCTCAGCTTCCCAGGGTGCTGGGATGACAGGGAGTGTACCATGGCCAGCTGTCTTGCCATGCTTAAATGCCACTTTCCTAAACTGTAGTCCAGAAAATCACCCTCCATGGAAATCCAGACCTAAACATGGGATCACTTCATGTTCTTACCTTTGTTCAAAGACCCTGTGTAGTTCTGTTCTGTATTTGGTCCAAATGCACAGGAGCAGCTCATAATTTTTGTCCAGTTTTATAGTCATTCACAGTGAAAGGGAAAGTTCAGGACAAGTTTTACTTTATGATAACCAGAAGTAGAATGAATATTTTCAGTATGAAAAATAAATAAATTTATTTTAAATATGGCTTTTCTAGTCTAAGTACTCATAGACTCTAATATCAATCTGCATAAATTAGTGTCAATTTACTTTAAATTTAAAACCCTTCTACTTGTAGGACTGTGGTTTTGAACTCTATACAGAAGAGGCTGCATACTCTAGACATGCCTTGACATCTCTATGGTCTTCGTCTCTCATCAGCTTACAAAGAGCCCTGTTTTGTGCATTCCCGAGTTGGAGGCAACCGAACACCTTTGAAGCAGCCTGTGGATGGTTGTGACAACACTTTGATGTTTGAAGCAAGGTTTGAGAGTGGTAATCTACAGAAGGTAGTCAAAGTGTAGGTTTTAATTATTTTTATTTGAGGAGCTAGACCATTAGCTATTTATTATATTCTATATTATATACATTAAAAATTCTCCATATTCATTACTCAGCTGTAATTCCAGAAGTGTAACTGCTAATTAGAAGTATCAAGCGTTTGCAACATATATTTCACTATTTATAATTGTACACATATCCATATTTTTAAAAGATACTTGGTAAAGGAAATAGTCACAAATAACCAAGTAAGATTGTTATGTATGTAAAGAATATTCTTGTGAAAACTTACTTTAACTTAAGCATCTTCAGTGACTAAGCATACAATATGGGTAGTTATCAAATACTGTCCTTGTATCAGAGGAGTTCACATTTTATAATCTATGTGATTATAGTAATTTATGTGTCTTTAAACCTTTCAGTGAAAGTTCTATCGTATCCCTAGAACTGGAATTATTAGAAAATACAATTATGTGTCTGAAGTTGAAATTTTTGGATTTTCCTTCAGTTTCAACAACTCTTTAATCATTTATTTATGTATTTATTTTGTCTTTTTTGAGACAGGGTCTCACTATGCAGTTCAGGCTGGCCTTGAGCTCACTTTGTAGCCCAAGCTGGCCTCAAACTTGCGGCGATCCTCCTGCCTCAGCCTCCCGAGTGCTGGGATTACAGGCATGTGCCACCATGCCCAGCTAATCATTTATTTTGAAAAACAATTACATTGAAATATATACATTTTTACTAAGTGCTTGTGTTTTATGTGTATCCTACAAAAGAATGCAAAGCCTTTAGAAGTAGCATAGTGTAGTAGTCAACTTTTTGTTACTGGGACACAATATCCAGCACCCACAACTCGAAGGAAGAGAGGTTTAGATGGTTTATGGTTTCAGAGGATTCAGTTCATGGTCATCTGGCTGTAAGGCAGAAGCCTCACGACAAAAGGGCATGGCAGAGCAAAGATGCTCAGTTCACAGCAGCCAGGAAGCAAAGCAGGGGACACCACCAGAGAGAAGGGTCTCAGGACCAAATATGGAGCCTAAAGTTCCACCTCCATGATCTACCCAAACTCTCCTAAAAGTGTACTCTTCCAGTCGTCTAGGCAATTCTCAAACCAATCAAGCTGACAATTAAGCTTAATCATTGCATTTCACTGTTGGTCAACTTGACACCCAAACACATCTCCTTAATAAACCGTAGGTAATATCCAAATAAATACAGTAACATGTTCATATTCCCACCCAACTGATATAACCATCCTGCATGCAACCAAAAATACATTTATCCCTTCCCCAAAGTCTCACCCCTTCCAGCATTTCTAACAAGTCCAAGTCAGTCTCCTTTGAGACTCACCTCTTTTGTTGTGAACCTTTGTAAAATTCAGAAGCAAGTTGCTTAATCCCCAAGTGCAACTGCAGTTTCTCATCTGAGAAATGAGAAAGTTTCGAAACTTTGAATTTATTTGCTATTTAATCTAACTAAACACTGTTTCCCCAAAAAGCTTACTGTGTAGAAAACTTCAAAAAATTAAATAATTGTACTCCTTAATTTAAACTCAAATATCGTTTTCACATTTGTGTGTTTTTATCTTCCTTTTTTGTGTATTAGGGCAGAATACGAATACCAGTTGACTGTGCGCCCTGACCTCTTCACAAACACACACACACAGTGGTACTATTTCCAAGTGACCAATACCCAAGCAGAAATGGTCTACAGATTCACCATTGTCAACTTCACCAAGCCTGCTAGTCTTTACAAGCGTGGTATGCGCCCACTGTTCTACTCTGAAAAAGAGGCCAAAGCTCATAATGTTGGCTGGCAGAGAATAGGAGACCAGATCAAGTATTACAGGAACAACCTGGAGCAAGATGGGCGCCATTTTTTCTCTCTCACATGGACATTTCAATTTCCGCACAACAAGGATACCTGCTACTTTGCACACTGCTATCCGTACACTTACACCAACCTGCAAGAATACCTTTCTGCCATCAATAACGACCCTGTCCGGTCAAAGTTTTGTAAAATACGTGTTTTGTGCCACACGCTTGCTAGGAACATGGTGTATGTTTTAACAATCACCACTCCCTTGAAGAACACTGACTCCAGAAAGCGAAAGGCTGTGATTTTGACTGCAAGGGTCCATCCTGGAGAAACCAACAGCTCTTGGATTATGAAAGGCTTCCTCGATTACATTTTAGGAGACTCAAATGATGCACAGTTGCTTCGGGACACTTTCGTCTTCAAGGTGGTACCCATGCTGAATCCAGATGGTGTGATTGTGGGAAATTATCGGTGTTCCTTAACTGGACGGGATTTAAACCGTAATTATACATCTCTCCTGAAGGAATCTTTTCCTTCTGTCTGGTATACCCGGAATATGGTTCATAGGTAAAATAAGCCTCAGATTACCTCTCTGCTTAATTAGTAAAGTTGGTAGTAAGAATTTTGTTCCCACAATCCCATTCATGTCACTCCAACCTTTTATAAGGTAGTGTATAACTGCTTTTTCCCTGTTCTTTACAATGCTGATTCCATACCCTTCGGGCATTTATACCACCACTTTCACTACCTGACTCTTAAATAATGAAATAGGTTCTAGAATATTTTGATGGCTCTGTAAACTAATAGGAAATTTGTAGATCCCAAATTTGGCTTCTTGGTAAAAGGTAACAGTACCATTGATGTTTGCATTGGTATCACTGCACCCCTTATATGTGAAAATTAACTACGTCTCTGAGAGCCTGCTGGCACTGTGTTGCTCACACATTGCTGGACAAGCTTTTGACTATCAGGTTACATCATTATTTAAACTTTCATGAATAATAATTGTTTGCCCCTAGAAAAACTGAACAGCTTTAAGTTTTCCAAAGAATATCAAACAGTAAACTGCACATAGTATTTAATTATTTATTGAATGACTAGGTGAATTCTTTGAGAGATTTGGATAATAATAATTAGGAATAGATATGTATTGCAGTAGAATGATTTATTGGAGTCAGAACACCTATCCCAAATTCAAAGCCCATTAACCTTTTTTATTAACAGCATGGATTTCAGAGTTAAGCATATTATAATGAAATCCCTGCTATACCATTTACTCACTATATTACCTTGTGCAATTTGAAAACCAGCCTGAGTCTCAATTTTCTCATCTGTAAAATGGGAATAATAATAATACCTCAAAGCTGAGAGGAGGATATGAGAAAACTATTACTAATATGCTCAGAATAGAGACAGGCACATTAAAAACTAAAGCATAGCCTGTAAGGCCAGTGTTCAGGGGGCTGAGGCAGGAGGATCGCTGCAAGTTCAAAGCCACCCTGTACCATATAACGAGTTCAAGGCCAGCCCAAACTACATAACAAGACCCTGTCTCAAAAAGAAAGAAGAAAGGAAAAGAAAAAAGTAATCAATTCAACGTGATTCTTCAACTGTAAAAAGAAAAAAGGTAATTAAGTCAAATGTAGACATGGACATTCATTTTAAATTGTTTAGTTATTCAAATGTTACAACGATGAATATTGTCCTAGCGAATGCTCTCTATCCAGTTTTACCACCAGGACTCCTCAGAGTAGCAAGCACAAGAACCCTGTTACCAAACTAAGGACCCCAAGAATACTTCCAGTTCTGAGGAGATAACAGGTTTTAGAAGCACCCGGAATGGCTCCAATTGTACTGGACAGTTTAACCACAACTTTCACTTTCCCAGTAGCCCTTTCGTCTGCTTAGGAAAGTAGAAAGTGAGGTGCAGAGTCCCCCAGTAAGGCTGAAAACCCCAGTCTTTATGCCCCTCATAAATGCGAAGCCCACTTTCCTTAAAATTATTTGGGAAATTATTTAAGTAATAAAAGAACAACCCATGACTTCTTTTTTCCCTGGGGATGCAAACAATAAAACAGCGAGCTGTGTGCGGAGTGGCGTACTGGGTTGGATTTGGGGCTAGAAAAAATGATACTGGTGGAAAAACTGGTGACATCCAAACAAAGTTGAGACATTAGTTAATAGGAATGTGCCAGTGTTGGTTTCTTGTAATAATGTACCATGGTTGTATAACACGCCGACATTAGGGGAAGCTAGGAGAGGGGTATATGACAATACTCTACTGTCTCTGCAACGTCTGTGTAAATCCAAAGTTATTTCAAAGCAACAAATTCTGTAGTTAGATAGTTGATGACAGATGATAGATAGACACATACATAGAGAGAGAGAGAAATACAGGCATAGAGGTGGAGGTAATAGGAGTTGGTGGGTGCCTACTAAAATGTCTACTCAGTGCTCTTTGATATTAAAAGTTCCTGATCTGATACATTTGATTACAGGCCAAAACCCTTTGGCTTGTCTCTCTGGAAACTTTTAAATGTACTAGTTCTCACATTGCCTTGTAGGAAGGTTGAAGTAGAAGTCTGTTTAGCAAGTTTCAGAAAGACTTCCAAGAAAGTGAAATACCTTAATGTAATTATTCAAAGGTAGGTAAATAAAATAAGTCAATCACATGTTTTACAAAGGTAAATGCTGTGAGTATATCTTACTACATTTGCCAGGCATAGTGGCACACACCTGTAATCCCAGCACTCGGGAGGCTGAGGCAGGAGGATCATTGCAAGTTTGAGCTTAAGGCCAGCCTGAACTGCAGAGGGAGACCCTGTTTTAAAAAAGGCAAAACTAAATAAGTCAATAAAGCACACTAGAATAAGATATTTAGAATAAAATTATTACAGTATCTTAGTTAACTGTGGGTAAGAAAATCCAAATTGTTCCTAAAGTTATTTTAATTAATGTAAGGTGAAAGACATTAATGTCTGTTTTACTTCAGAAGTAATAATATTTCTTTGGGAATTAATTTGAAATTTCTTTCCACTCACTTAAAAGAAGTGAAAAGATCATTAAACTGAGAAATTTAGGATTTAAAAATATACACCATGCTACATACTTAAGAAGTTATCTTGATGTTCATGCTTTATGATCTAGTTAGTTTTCTATTTTTTTTTTTTTTTTTTTGGTACCAGGAATCAAACTCAGGACCTTGCACTTGCCAGGCAGGCACTTACGCCACTGAGCCATATCCCCAGCCCTTAGTTTTCTAACTAATCTTTTAGTAGTTTTATGTCAACTGCATGTTATCAATTAGAATTTATTAGGCACCAAATGAGATAAAGGCAATATGTTAATATACTAACAGATTTTAGTTTGAAATTTTATTACAGTTTAAAGACTTTTTAATAAAAGCAATGCTTTAGGTGTTTTGATCTTAAGTATTTTTGTAATATTTCATTTAATATTGCTAGCATTTTCATGGTTATAATAATAAATAGTATGTAATCTTACTAAGTAATATAATGCTATATAAAGCTTGACTGTATGGAAAAAGACAATTCCATCTTAACACCATTTTTTCACCTTTTGAAAGCCTTTATTAATCATTTCCATCAATCAGTTTGAGGGGCTGTTTTACTGTTTTAAAATCATTGAGTGCTGAATTATATAGACTAAGGATTGGGCTCTTTAAAAATGACTATAATTTCTTTTCTTTATAATACTTATTAGAAATTTATAGGTTCAGTTTTAGCAAATATCTGGGTACTTATATGCAGATCACCATTCTAAATAAAGTATTTTTCATCTCGAACGAGCTTAAATATCAAAAGTATGAAAATGCCTCGGCAAGTGTCAGGTAAATGATCCCAGTAAAGCGCTATAGAATTTCAAAAAGAGGAAAATCAGTGGGCTTGACAAGTGAGGTAAGAAGTGAGAAGACGAGAGTTTGGTTTTGAAGGGTGGGGTTAGTATTTGCATTTATAAAGATACATAAGGAAGGGATTTCAGTCACAGTCTATGGGAAAGGGAATGTGTTGGGAGGGGCTGGAGCTGGAAATCGGTCATACGACGGTAGGACAGAGCCAGAGTACATCAAACAGTCAGGCTGCCTGGACAAGTCAGTCATTAGTAGCTAGGCAACCTTGTCTCCTGTGCTGCTAACTTTGTGAAAGTGTAAATAAAGGCCCCTGCTGCTGCTGTTCAGGTCCTCTCACCCATCGGGTGAAGAGGCAGCCTCCACCTGGCCCAGATCTTTGTCTCTTGCCTGTCTTTTCCTCACACTCGCTACTGTTCCTCCCTGGGGTGCACCAAGAGACCAACGAGCCCCTACAGTAATAGGCACAGAGAGAGATGTGATTTGTTTTTTGTGCACAACAGAAAAATCAGATGGATACAGCACAGAGGTCTTGCTGGAGCGTCTTGAGAATAAATTTTGTCCTTATACTGGAACACTACAGAATTCAGATTCTGTGTATAGATCAACAGGAAATAATAAATATCTTGAAAGTGTCTAATAATAATAATATGTCATATGGATGTAAGAGAAAGACTTGAAAGCTAGGATATAAAAAATTCTAATTATTTCGATATAACATTTTATAATTGAGCCCACAGCAGAAAATTCAGAGGTAAAATTTAGTAACATCCTTTTTCTTCTTGGTAGATTGATGGAGAAGCGAGAAGTTATTTTATATTGTGATCTTCATGGCCACAGCAGAAAAGAAAACATCTTCATGTATGGCTGTGGCAGCAGTAAGCGATCTAAAGCATCATACTTACAGCAGCGGATATTTCCACTTATGCTGAGTAAAAACTGTCCAGATAAAGTAAGGCCTCTGCGATTTTAACTTTTCCTTTACTAAATATTGTCTGTGTAGGGCAGTAGAACAGATAATCCTACTCAGTATCTTACATTTTTATTTATTCTGACTGATTTAGACAGTTGACCCTAAGGGGAAAAAAAAAATACTGTGGAACTGCCTAGCAACCAACAATTTTACAACATGAAAAAGGACAAAAATTCCCATAGTCCTAACCTCTTAATATTACCACTGTTTTACATTTGACACTTCCTCTGTTTGCCATTTTCATCAGTTTAATGGCCTTATTTTTAATTGCTTTAATGTTTAGTCAGTGCTTTAACTATAGAAGCTAAAGATTTAAGAAATGTATAATAGTGCTTTTAGTTGCATTTATTAAAATTTTACCAAGAAAAATGAGCAATATTTTAAAAATACACAGAAGTTAGAATGAGAAAGAGAGCAATATATAGGTATTCGCACAGACTGGAAATGTTGGAGCTGTTCAATTACCAGGATGTAAAAATGATGTTCTCCTTTCTTTGAAGAAAAGATTTTACTGTAACAAAGAAAATTCCTGTAGACTTTCTCCTAGGTTTTCAACTAACCAATTCAATTATAAAGGACTCACCAGGAAGTACTCACTATTTTCTGGGAGTGCCGAGGGCTCAAAGATATAAAAAGGAAAGTTGATGTGGTAAGAATAGTTATTTGCAGAAAGCACAGGCATTTATTACCCAGCCAGTACTCATCATTTCAAAAGGATCCGAGGAAGCAGCCCCATACCTGAAGCTATCCGTACATAAAGTGATGTCAGTATTCCTAGGGGTATTTATTACTGCTATAAAGTGATCCCATTTTGTTAAGATATTTCATTATTTGTGTACTGATATATTTCTTTGGGTCTTAGATCTCTAAGCAGTTGTATCTTAAGTGAAATGAACCCGTTTTTTAAATATCACAACCAACCAGTTCATAGTTTTAACAGGTCTCCCATGTAATACAAACACTTAAGAGCCAGCCAGGCATGATGGTACACACCTGTAATGCCAGCACTCAGGAGGCTGAAGAAGGGGGACTACTGGAGGTTTGAGGCCATCCTAGCCTATACAGTGGGTTCAAGCCCAGCCTAAACTATACGAGGAGACCCTATCTCAAAGAAATGAAAATGAACAACAACAACAAAACACACTTTAAGCATATTTTAAACAAAGATCTCCATTTCTAGCTTTTCTCTTAAATGTTTCTCATTAACATCTTTCTGCAACCAAACTAAAATCAAAATTGATCAAAGATCTAAATAGTAAAGCAGAAACACTAAATCTGCTGGAAGATGGAACAGGTAGAACTCTTGAAGACATAGCTAGGCAAAGGCTTTCTGCACAAAACCCTGATTGCATGGGATATACTACAAAGACTCAACAACTGGGTCTCATCTTATCAAAAAGCTTATACACAGCAAAAGACATCACCAATAGAGCGAAGCGACAACCAAGGTGTGGGAAAAAAAATTTTGCTGGCTGTTCCTCAGACAAAAGACTGATAATATCTAGAATATGCTAAAAAAAAAACAACCCTCAGACCCCCAAATTTAAAGACCCAAGCTAAAAATGGGCATCTAAAATTAATAGACAGTTCACAAATGAAGTAGAAACAGCAAATAAATATATGAAAAAAATGTTCAACATCACCAGTCATTCAAAAGATGCAAATTAGGGCTGGAAATACAGCTCAGTGGTAAGCGCCTGCCTGACAAGTGCAAGATCCTGAGTTCGATCCCCAGTACTGCAAAAAATAATAATAATAATAATAATTCAGCAAATTAAAACAGTGCTGAGATTCCATATCACTGGCATCAAGAAATCCACCAATAACAAATGCTGGCGGGGCTGTGGGGGAAAAGGAACCCTTCTCCACTGTTGGTGGGAGTGCAGACTGGTACAACCACTGCAGAAATCAGTATGGAGATACTTCAAAAAATTACAACTAGAGGTCCCATTGGACCCAGATATTCCACTTCTTGGTATCGTTCCTCAAAAAGTAAAAACATCCCATGTTTGTAACAGCATAGTTTGTAATACCTGAATCCTGGAAACAGCCCAAGTGCCTGTCAACCAATGAATGGGTAAAGATGTGGAGTTTTCTTGATGAAATGGAGTACTACTCAGCCATAAATAAGGATAATCTTAGAACATGTCTAGCTAAATGGATACACTTTGAGAGCATACTCTCAAGTGAAATAAATCAGACAGACATGTGGAAATACCACATTGTTTCTCTGGTGTGAGAAACCAAAAGTGTAAATAAGGACCAAAATGTATAATATTGTGAAATAAGAAGAAAATGTTCAAATGGGAAGGGGAACTGGGGGCGGGGAGAAAGAAAAAAAATGAAAAAAGAAGGAAAAATAGAAACTAAGCTTTCAGAAATAGGGAGAGGAACATGGTTTGAAGTTACCTGAATGACACGTTGCACAATAGAAACAGTTACATGAACTGCTATAAACACAGAATGAAAGAGGTGTGGACAAACATGTTTGTAAAACACGTAGATGGGGTCGCTGGAGTGGACCACAGAAAGGTGAGAGACCTCCTCTGGGGGTCAGATGCGATGGCACACCGTCAGAGGCTGGAGTTGTTCCCGCTGAGCAGCGCATACTAAGTTTTATGCAGAGGCCACCAGGACATCAGGTCAGATACAGAGGTTGGTAATAAACAGCTATTAAAGGAGCTAAAGACAACCCGGGATGACCGGCTGTTCTACAACATTCCTGCTCTGCACAATCATGATGTTCAAACAAGCCATGGTCAAGCAGTGTGCAGGATGTGGGTGTATTAAAGTTCACCCATGAAAACATGTTTTGGCCTGTTTCTGATTTTTTGAAAATACAATAAAACTGCCATTTGTACATAAAGGAAAATGGATATTGACACATGCGTTCTGAATAAATCTCAGAACTCTTATTCTAAGAAAGAAAGAAGTAAAAAAAAAGTAAAAAAAGAAAAGAAGTCAGTCTCAAAGCTTGAATACTGTATGATTCCATTCGTATACCAATATTGAAAAGACAGAAGCGTAATGCTAGCAGTTGACTAGTTGCCAGGTGGAAGGTGGCAGGGAGCACAACTGAAGAGCTAGCATGAAGGGTTTTATGGCAATAGAACTAGTCTGTATTCAGATTATGGTGGTTGCTCTGCAAACCTCTACATGTGTTAAAATTCACAGAATGGAAGGCAAATTAATTTTATTTTATGTTAATTTAAAAAATTACTTCCCCAAATCTCTAGACACTGATCTCTTCACAGATGATCTTTCAAGACATCTTTCAAGTAGTCATTCTTAGGAAAACAAAGAATCTTTGTTCTTTCTAAAAGTCTGCATCACTGACCTGCATCCTGAAACATGCATAAAATTCTTCTAGGACTTTTTAAAAGGTATAAGATCCTATCTCAACAATATGAAGAATTACTCAGCTGATTTTGAATACATGCTTGATAAAAATAAAAATAAATTTTATTGCAGATATTAAAATTTGTAGTCTTCAGAAATAAATCATTTTAAATGAGTTACTTCCATTGATTAGGAAATAAAGAGGAACTCTTTAAGCTTTAATGAGAATTATACATTTTGCACAACTACTTTTTCATTTTTAAATCTTCATAAGAAAGATAAGGCTCTTGTTTCCATTTGCTTCTTTTCAGTTTTCTTTCTCGTCTTGCAAGTTTAATGTTCAGAAGAGCAAAGAAGGAACAGGCAGGGTGGTGATGTGGAAAATGGGAATCAGAAACAGCTTTACCATGGAGGCTACTTTTTGTGGATCTATTCTGGGTGAGGCCAGGTGTTCTCATTCACTTCTCTGTCTCACGCCATTAAGCAGATGAAATGAGTAATATAGACCAGTGATGGTAAACGTTTTAGAGACTGAGTGCCCGAACTGCAACCCAAAACACACTTACCTCTTAAAAGTACCAGCCCTGCAATTTGCTAACCACCAGGGAAAGGGGGCAGTGGTCTGCTGAACACCAGCCTTAGCCCTGCTCTGAAAAAGGCATCTGAGTGCATTTCCTACCTTGTGAGGGCTTCTACTAAAATCACAGCCAGTTCAAGCCATATATATCCTTGCTCTTGTTTTCATAAATTCTTCACAAACAACTAAATAAGGTGCTGCAGATTTAAATATGCCAGGGGGATAGCACAGCATTAGAAGAAACTCAGCCTCTTAAACATCTCTTTTGCTAAATCTTAGATATTAAAACTCAATGTTTCATAAGAAAACTCTAAGCTAAAACCTTATGTTAATAAAAACAAATGTATTAAAACTCACAGCCAGTCCAAGTAGATAGATGTACAGCCTTGGTAATGCACTAATCAGTCATGCCCACGCAAAACCAAATCACATCATCTCCTGGTGCCACTACTACTTTCTGAGCATGCTCATGGCCCCTGTGTGCAGTTAGGGGCAACGCTGGGGCAACTTGGCTTGTGTGCTAATAGGGGTCTATGTGCTCACTGGGGCATGAAGGCCATTGGTTCACCCCCACGGGACAGACCATTTGGTAGAGAGTACATTCTTTCTATTTAAGTGTGTGCTGTGTTTAATCAATTCTACGAACAGGATGAATAAAGCTCCATTACACGGTAGCTCTATTTCATCATTTCCATTTGTTTAGAAAGGAATATTTGGGCTGGGGCTGTAGCTCAGTGGAATAAGTGCCTGCCTAGCAAGCGCAGGGTCCTGAGTTCGATCCCTAGTACTGTAGAAAGGAATATTTTAACATGTACATAAAACACTCTAATTGGTCCTTTCCTAAACTAATCTTCAAATGCTTGTTTTTTTATTTAAAAAAGGACTCCTATAGATTTTTTTTAAAATGGGAGTTCCTGGTTATTTTAAGAAAAAAAAATGCACATACTTAAAATATGATGGCAGAAATGTTTTTATTGAATGTGCTATTTGCAAGACAAAATTAGACTGGCTGTTTTTAAAACTTAATTTAATTGGTACACTTTTGATGTACATAATAATCACATTCATCGTAGGGAATTTGTACCTGTACATATTATATCTCAATTCTTTTTTTTCTTACCCCTCTCCCCTCCCTCAATCGTTCAACCCCTCTCCCTTTACAAAACATTGTTTCAATTTTTTCCTCCTCTTCTTTATTTTATTTTTTTTTATTTTGTCAATTCGTATTTAGAAAGAAAAACTTGGTTCTGTGAGCAGATCTCTAAAAATAGAGGCTAAAGTCCCATTTAAGAAGTCATTTAGTGATACCAAGCATGGCACTACAGCCACAGTACTCCATAGTGAGATGATGGCACACTGTTAGAAAATATACCAACTCAAAGAAAAGTGCTACATGTCCACATATGATATTTCTGGCTTATTTTTAAACCATTTTGAAATTGATACTTTTTTTGTGGTGATGAAATCATTTTCTCAGAATGTTTTCCCATTTTTCTCAGAGTAATTAGTATCATTTGTAACTGGTCACCAAACATTCTGTAACTGTCTCGCTGTATTTTCTTTTTCTGTGAAACATATACTGATGTGTGTTAAGTCAGCTTCAGTCCAAGTGGTGGAAGAAGAGCAAAGAAAATAACAATAAGCCGTCAAAAGGCCTTCCCCGGGAAAAGCAAATTCAAGTAGAATGCAGCATCATACCCATGTTTTGTTTATATTCTCTTGCAAGTTAGGCCCACTTGCAAAGAAAAATGATTAATTCACTCCCAGGGGTGGATAAACTTATTGATGTTTTAGGTAATAAACGAGGCACTCACTTCAACACAAAAGATTTGGAGTCAATGGGATACCACTTTTGTGACTCGCTCTTGGACTATTGTGATCCTGACCGGAGCAAGGTGAGCCAAGCCCATTTGGTAAAACATCAGATAACAAAACTAGCCTGGTGACAGTCTTTCCCTTTTACTATCCAAACAGTGTTCTGGGGTGTTTCAGTGGTTAACTTCCTAGTAACTATCATTCCCGATGTCTATAAATATTTCGGTAGCTTAATTAGGATGTGATTACATAATGAATTTGTTTATAATTGTCCTTAGTATTATCAGTGCCTGAAAGAATTAGAAGAAATGGAAAAATGTAT
Organism: Dinomys branickii; assembly: GCA_004027595.1. Classification (NCBI taxonomy): domain Eukaryota; kingdom Metazoa; phylum Chordata; class Mammalia; order Rodentia; family Dinomyidae; genus Dinomys; species Dinomys branickii. The sequence continues at coordinate 32,445 of PVLD010020002.1, forward strand.
GAACATGGAAAAAGTCCTTGAGGATTCAGATTCTTTCCCAAGAGAAATCACACTGGATATAGAGTCCAGGTATGTCAAGACTGCTGAACTAATGCACTTTGTTGCATTGTTTTATTCTGTTCTTTATAAAAATACCAAGATAGCATTGTCAATTCCACACTGAAAATTCCCATTATAAGTGGAAAGAAATTTCTCCCATGCACATTATTTTGGCCAAATATCATCATGATTTCATTTGATTTCTTTTTAAGTTCAGTATGGGCATTTCCATGCACGGTGTATAGTATTCACTTTATGTCAGAGACAGGCCATGTAATTTTGCACCCTCTCCCTTGCTCTCTCCTCTCTCTGTCTCTCTGTCTCTTGCTCTCTCATAGATTTTATTTTTAAAGCAGTTTTAGTCACAGCAAAATTGAGTGGAGAGTGCAGAGATGCCCCATATATCTCATATCCTGGCACATGCATGGCCTCCACCACTATCAGCATCCCCTACGAGGATACATCTTACAATCCCTGAGTTTACATTGGTATGTCATTGTCTCCCAAGGTCCTTAGTTTACACGGTCCACTCTTGGTGTGTGCATTCTATTGGCTCAGACAAATCTATAGTGACATTTATCAAACTTTATGGTATCCGAGTGTTTTCACTGCACAGATTCACTCAATAATCCACCTCTTCATCCCTCTCCGCAACCCCTGACAACCACAAATCTTTTTAACCTTCTCCATAGTTTTGCCTGCTCCAGAATGTCATTTGGTTAGAATTGTACAATATGTAGGACTTTCAAACTGGCTTCTTTCAGTCAACAATATGCATTTAAGTTTCTTCCACAGCTTTTCATACCATAATAGCTCCCTTCATTTTGGGTTTTTTGTTTGTTTGTTTGTTTTTTAGGAAATTAACAATGGTTGTTTTATTATATATTGATATCTTGAAAGTGGTTTCTCAGGAAAACAAATAGAGACATGCAATAATGATCAAACCAGTAATCATTAACTGTCCCTTTCAGTAAAGCAATAGAAGACAGCAGTACCACTGTTAGCTATCCTGTATATACATACATACATAATTTCCCCTTCTTTCCCTTCTCCTATCCCACACCCCAGTTGCCCCTTACTTTTGAGCAGTTTTGTTTCATTTCACAATGTCTATCATACCTCCTAGTTTTTATTCACTCTTTCAGGCTCTTACACAAGTGAGACAATACATTGCTTACACATGCATGTCTGATTTATTTCACTTATGAGTATGGTCTCCAGTTGTGACCATTTACCTATAAAAACCTTGAGTTTGTCTTTCTTTATAGCTGAGTAATATTCCATTATATAAAAGTACCACAATTTTTTTATCCAGTCTTCAGTGAATGGACATTTGGATAGCTTCCACAATTTAGCAATTACAAATTGTGCCGCTATGAAATGGGTGCACATATATCACTGTGATATGATGTTTTTAGATCTTCTGGGAAAATATTTAGAAGGGGAATAGCTGGGTTGAAAGGGACCTCTAGACCTAGTTTGCTGAGGAATCTCCAAACTGATTTCCATGGTGGTTTCACCAGTCTGCATTCCCACCAGAAGTGAAGAAAAGTTACTATTTCTCCACAGCCTTACCAGCATTTGTTATTGGTTGATTTCTTGATGCTGGCCAATCTTACTGGGGTGAGATGAACATTTTTTCATGTATTTATTTACCATTTGTTTTTCTTTATTTGAGAAGTGTGTGTTCATCTCAGCTGCTCATTTTTGGATTGGGTCTTTGAATTTAGAGGGGCGCATGTTTTTTAATCCTTTGTATATTCTAGATAGAAGACCTTTGTCCAAGGAACAGTCAGCTAAACTTTTTTTCCCAATTTGTAGGTTTTCTTTTACTCTGCTGGTGATTTCTTTAGATGTGCAGAAACTTTTCAATAGGATAAGATCTCAATTGTTGATTCTTTGAAGTATTTCATGGGCAGTTTGGTTTTTGTTCATGAATTCTCTGCCCACTCCTATGTCTTCAAGGTTTTTACCTACTTTCTCTTCGAATAGATTTAGTGTTTCTGTTTTAATATTGAGATCTGTGATCCATTTTGACTTGAGTTTGGTGCATGGTGATAGACTTGGGTCTATCTGTAATGACCCTCCAGCCAGAAAGTATGAGCCCCAGTGGTCTCACTGCTGAATTCTACCAAACATTTAAGGAACAAATACTACTAATCCTCTGCAAGCTGTTCAGAAAGATAAAAACATAGCAAACACTTTCTTTTTCTATGGGCCTACCTACCATTACTCTAACACAAAACAAAACAGACACTAAAAGAAAGAAATACTACAGACCAAAATATCAGATAAATAAAAATCCTCAACAATATAATAGCAAATTAAATCCAACAATGTTTAAAAATAATTACACAATCTGTATATAAACTGTAACAATATAGCAATCAAAAATATACTCACACTTCAGAAATTTGCCATACTAATAAACGTCTGAAAGCTAAAGG
>PVLD010020003.1:0-34930 GCA_004027595.1 Dinomys branickii
CTGAGAGGATAAACTGTCTGACTAAATTTGCATGTCTGTATATGGGTCCATACATCTACAATTCGAAGATATCAATGGATAAAGCAACAACTACTGTTGAGACCATATCACCTTGTCTATAGATTAGTTGTGATTGTACTATTTTCTATGATAATGGGTGTCTGTTTGTCAATATGTTTTTGTACTTTTATGTTTCTAGAATAAAAAAGAAAAAAATAAGAGACAGAATCTCACAATATGCTGTATACAGGAAACACACTTTACTCAAAAGGAAATCCATAGACTGAAAGTCAAAGGATGGAAAACAATCCTCCATGCAACAGGTTCTCAGAAAAAAAGCAGGGGTAGCTGCTATGTTTGCAGACAATGCAAACTTCAAACCAATTACAATCAAAAGAGACAAAGAAGGCCACTATATATTAGTTAGGGGAAAACTGCAAGAGGAAGAGATAACAATCCTAGACATGTATATACCAAATACTGGAGCACCAAACTATGTAAGGTAAATCTTAACGGACATAAAAAACCAAACAAACAATAACATTATTGTAAGAAGGGACCTAAATACCCCTTTGATGCAAAGAGACAGGTCAACTGGACTAAAACTTAGCAAAGATATAACAGACCTGAACCAAATGTGTGAACAAATAGACTTAGTAGATGTTTACAGAGTGTTCCACCCCACAAAACCAGAATACACATTTTTCTTAGCTGCACATGGGACTTTCTCTAAAATAGACCACATTCTAGCCCATAGAGCATACCTACTTAATTTCAAAAGGATTGAAATAATCCCATGCATATTATCTGACGAAGTGCAATGAAATTGGAAATTAATGACAAAGGGAATTCCAAAAACTTTATATATACTTGGAAATTAGACAACAACCTCCTCAATAACCAATGGGTCACAGAATAAATTAGAGAAGAGATTGGAAAATACCTACAAAGAAACCAAAATGCAAATGCAACTTATAGGCATCTGTGGGGTGCAATGAAAGCAGTCCTCAGAGGGAAATTTATAGCAATGAACTCGCACATAAAGAAGACAGAAAGAGAACAAATAAATAGCCTAATGTTGCAGCTCAAACTTTTAGAAAGAGAAGAACAAGTCAAGCCCGAAGCCCAAAGAAGGGAGGAGATTATAAAGCTTAGGGCAGAAATTAATGCAATTAAGATGAAGAAAACTCTACAAAAAATAAGTGAATCAAAGAGTTGGTTTTTTGAAAGAGTAAATATAATTGATAAAGCTCTAGCCAATCTTATCAAAAAAAGAAAGGAAAGAACTCAAATTCATGCAATAAGGAATGAAAAGGATGAAATCACTACGGATCCTACAGAAATTGAAAAGATCATTAATACCTACTTTGAGAATCTTTACTCCAGTAGGATAGAAAATCCAGAAGAAATCGACAGATTCCTAGAAATGTACGAATTACCAAAGTTGAACCAGGAAGATTTAAAAACCCTGAACAACCCAATATCAATTAATGAGATTCAAAATGTCATTAAAAACTTACCAACAAAGAAAAGCCCAGGCCCTGATGGATTCACAGCAGAATTTAACAAAACATTCAGAGAAGATTTAATGCCAACACTCCTCAAACTCTTCAATGAAATTGAAAAGGAAACAATTCTCCCTAACTCATTTCTGGAGGCAAGTATCATACTAATACCAAAACCAGAGAAGGACCCAACCAAGAAAGAGAACTATAGGCCAATCTCCCTAATGAACATAGACGCAAAGATACTCAATAAAATAACTAGCAAATAGAATGCAGTGAATCATAAGGAAAATTATACACCATGACCAGGTTGGATTTATTCCAGAAATGCAGGGATGGTTCAATATTCACAAATCAATTAATGTAATATACCATATCAATAGAGTCAAAGACAAAAACCACCTAATCATCTCAATAGATGCAGAAAAATCTTTTGATAAAGTCTAACATGCATTGATGTTTAAAAAAACCTAGAAAAAATAGGAATAGATGGCCTCTATATCAATTTAATCAAAGCCATCTGTGACAAACCAACAGCCAACATCATACCAAATGGACAAAAATTGAAAACTCTCACTTTAAAGATAGGAACAAGACAAGGATGTCCACTGTCACCACTACTATTCAACATAGTTCTAGAAGCATTAGCTGTAGCAATTAGACAAGAGAGAGAAATAAAAGGAATATGGATAGGAAAGGAAGGAGTAAAACTATTGCTATTTGCAGATGACATGATACTTTACATGGAAGACCCCAAAAACTCCACAAGAAGACTCCTTCAATTAATTGACAAATTCAGCAGCGTAGCTGGATCCAAAGTCAACACCCAAAAATCAATAGCATTCCTATACACAAATAACAAACAGACTGAGAAAGAAATTAAGGAAACCATACATTTTACAGTACAATAGCATCCAAGAAAATGAAATATTTAGGAATCAATCTAACAAAAGAGGTAAAAGATCTATTTAATGAAAACTACAGTACTCTGAAAAAAGAGATTGAAGAGGATTTCAATAAATGGAAAAACATTCCCTGCTCATGGTTAGGAAGAACCAACATTGTGAAAGTGGCCATACTACCAAAATTGTTGTACAGATTCAATGCAATTCCCATTAAACTACCATCAACATACCTCACTGATCTAGAGAAATCATGCCTTAAGTTCATCTGCAACCAGAAGTGACCCAGAATAGCAAAAGCAACTCTGGGGCACAAGGTCAAGTCAGGTGAAATCACAATCCCTGACCTGAAATTATACTACAAAGTTACTGTAATAAAATCAACCCTTTACTGGGTCAAAAACAGAGCTGAGGATCAATGGAACAGACTGGAAGATACAGCCACAACCACAAACACACTCAGCCACCTAATATTTTACAAAAGGGCCAAACAAGCTCACTGGAAGAAAGATAGCCTCTTCCCTAAATGGTGCTGGAAAAATTGGCTTGCCCTTTGCCGAAGACTGAAAATAGACCCAAGTCTATCACCATGCACCAAACTCGAGTCAAAATGGACCACAGATTTCAATATTAAAACAGAAACACTAAACCTATTGGAAGAGAAAGTAAGAAATAACCTTGAAAACATAGGAGTAGGCAGAGAGTTCATGAACAAAAATCAAACTGCAAGGGAAACACTTCAAAGAATCAATAACTGGGACCTCATCTTACTTAAAAGTTTTTGCACATCTAAAGAAACCACCAGTAGAGTAAAAAGAAAACCCACAGATTGGGAAAAAAATCCTAACTGGCTGTCCCTTGGACAAAAGCCTTCTATCTAGAACATACAAAGAATTAAAAAACATGAACCTGTCCGAATTCAAAGACCTAATCCAGAAATGGGTATCTGAGATGAATACACACTTCTCAGATAAAGAAATACAAATGGCAAATAAATATATGAGAAAATGTTCCATATCCTTAGTCATTCGAGAAATGCAAATAAAAACAACATTGGGATTTCATCTTACCCCAGTAAGATTGGCCAGCATCAAGAAATCGTCCAATAACAAATGCTGGCAAGGCTGTGGAGAAATAGTACTCTGCTGCACTGCTGGTGGGAATGTAGACTGGTGAAACCACTGTGGAGATCGGTTTGGAGATTCCTCAGCAAACTAGGTCTAGAGGTCCCACTCAACCCAGCTATCCCCCTTCTGGATATTTTCCCAGAAGATGTGAAAACAGCATATCACTATGATATATGTGCACCCATGTCTATAGAAGAACAATTTGTAATAGCTAAATCATGGAAACAACACAAATGTCCATCCACAGAAGACTGAATTGAAAAACTGTGGCATTTTTACACGATGGAATATTATTCAGCTGGAAAGAAAGACAATCTAGGGGCTTTTATAGGCAGATGGTCACAATTAAAGACCATACTTGTGACGTAAACCAGATGTGCATGTGCAAACAGCGTATGATATCATTGGTGTAGGAACCTAGAGGTGGGAATATAGATCAGGAGGCATGAAGGGAGACTGCTCAAGGTTACAGAGAAATCTGGATGAAGGGAAGGAAAAGAGGAAGAAGGGGATAGCTGTGTAGGCAAGTATGTATGTGCAGGGTGGCTGACATGGTTGCACTATTACATCATTTTGATGTGGGAAACAATCGATGATTAGTTGTTTGATCAATCTTGTATGTCCATTTGTATTTTCCTGAGTATACACTTTGAAACTACCAATGTGTTACACAACAACCATTGTTGATCCCCTGCCACTTTATCTGTAGTTCGGTTTTTGTACTGTTCTTGTGCTACTATATGTATGTTTGTTAGTGTTTTTATTCTTTTACTTTTAAAATGAAAAAAAGACTGCTTTTGTTGCCTTCCATAAATTCAGATGTTTTATCAGCATTATCATTTGTTTGTATGCACTGATTAATTTCTTCTTTAGTTTCATCTGTGACCCATATGTTCTTCAAGAGGATGTCATTTAACTTCCATGTTTATGGAGATTTTGTGGTCTCTTTTGCCAATTATTTCACATTTCATTGCATTATGTTCAGATAATATGCATGGGATGATTTCATTATTTTGTGTTTACTTAAGCATGTTCTATGGGCTACAATATGAGACTCTGAAAAGAATGTGTATTCTGATGTCATGGGGTGGAAGACTCTATAGATATTTACTGAGTCCATTTGTTCACAGGTTTGGTTCAGTTCTGATATTGCTTTATTGATCTTTTCTCTAGTTTATCTATTTCTTGTAGTAGGATAGTAAATTCTCTCATTACAATTTTGTTAGTGCTTATTTGACTTTTCAAGTCTGTTAGTATTTGAGTCTGCATTTTGTGTATATATATTTATAATTGTTATCTCTTTTTCTTGGAGTTTTCCCTCAACAAGTTTGTATCTGCCTTATCTCTTTTGATCAGTCATGGCTTGAAGTTCATATTGTCTGCAAATAGGACAGCTACACCTGCCTTTTGCTGGGTTCCTCTCACATGGAGTATTGTTTTCCATCATTTGATTTTCAGTCTATGAATTTTTTTAAGTTAAATGTGTTTCTTGTGTAAAGCGTATTGTTTCTTCTTGCTTCTTGATACATTCTGCCAGTCTCTTTCTTTTGATTGGTGAATTTAGACCATTTACCTCGTTGGCTATAACTGACATGTATTGGTTTTTCTTTGTTTTCTTATCTCCTGCTGATATTTCCCTGTCTTTCCTCTCTGTTTAATTTTTTGTGATGCCTTTTGGCTTCTTTGTACTTGTACTCTTGAAATTGTGGCCTTTTAAAAATCTTTTTCTAGAGTATCTTTCAGAAACCTTTGTAGAGCTAGTTTCATTGTTATGAATTTCTTCAGTTATTCTTTGTCATTGAGTGTTTTATTTCTGCATTAATTCCAGAAGATATTTTTTCAGGATATATCAATCTAGGTAAGAAGTTGTTTTCTTTCAGGACTTGAAATACTTTACTCTAAGCTCTCCTTGATTTAAGGGTTCATGTTGAGATGGTTTTGTGATTCTAATGGGCTTTCATTTACAGGTGATTTGTTTCTTTCCTCTAACAGCCTTTAAAATTCTGTTCTTGTGCTTAATTTCTTGTTTATTATATGGCTTGCATAGATTTATTTTGGTTATGACTAATTGAAGTTCTGCATGTCTCACTTAATGTATGTCAAATTCTTTTTCCACAGTTGGGAAGTTCTCTGCTATTATTTTTGTAAAAAGGATTTTTATATCATTTGTGCTGACTCTTGCTTTTACATTAACTGCAATCAATATTATGTTGCTCTTGTTTGCATCATCTTCCTGCTGTTAGACCCTTTTTCCATGGCCCTTTACTATTTTTGAGATCTTTCTTTTCATGATCATTAACCTCCACTTTGTCTTCTAGGTCTGATATTCTATCTTAACATTCTTTGATTTGGTTTTGCAAGCTTTCAGTGGAATTTGTGATTTCCTGGATATCTGCTTGAGTCTATTCCATAGATTCCATTTCTTTCCTGTGTTGGGCATTCATGATTTTCATCATTTTTCTATGCTCCTCTATTTCTTTAAAATCTATATCTACTCTAGATTTGTTGATCAAGCTTTTCTTTACGGTTGAAATCTTCTTTTTAAACTGTGAAATTATTTCTGTTCTGATTTCCTCTACAGCCTCATGCATATGTTTTTTTGTCCTGATGCTGCCATTTCAGAAAATGCAGCTGGCTAGCTTCTGATTTCCTCTATCTTGTTGTCCTCTGTATTTGTCTTTGGTTGAATAAAGGTCTGGAATTATATTTTGTTTCCATTGTCATTTTGTATTTTTTATTTTAATATGTTTTCTGAGTTAATTGTATTTTTCTTATATTAGGTAGCTTTATCACTAGCTTCAAGACTTCCCTGGGAAATATCGATTACTCCAAGATGTTTCTAGGTATAGCTGATTGTTCATCTTTGTGTCTGTTCTAAGAGCATGTCTTTCCATGTTACTAGGGATGAGAAGCTGCTATCTGCATGACTCAGCACCCAATTCTTTGTTACTGGACTCTTGGAATGATTATGCCCCCAGATTATCACAGATTTCCCATACACAGGTAAATAACTGATTATAAAAATTATGGTACCTTGGATAAAGTAATACAATTAGCAATAACAACAACCATTGAGCACAGCCTAGAAATTGACAATCTGATCTACTGTTAATTTGGTTTCTCTAACCCTATATCAACATTCAACATAAACCAAGACTGTGTGTTCAGTGATTTTCTCCTTGGTAGAGTGATTTTATTCTGAGAGGAAGGATAATTTAAGAGGGAAGGGGGACAAAACAGAACAGTAATTTAAGAGAAATATAGTGGAAGTAAAGGTGTCTTGGTTACTTTTCTCTCATTGCTTGGAAAAATACCAGATAACCAAAATTAAGGAAGGAAAAGTTTATTTAGCTCACATTGTGTAGAGATTTCAGTCCATACTGGGCTGGCTCCAAGGCAGAGTGGCTCATGGAAGAGGGCAACAGTTCTTGGCAGCAGAAAACAACAAAAGCAGCAAGAGCAAAAAGGGAGAAGTGACAGCAGAAGGTAAACACCTTTCCCTCCCTTATACTATATGCAGGCTACCCACCCCAGTGCGGGTATGGCACGCAAACCTATAATCCCAGCTTTGGACCGTGAGTGAGTCATAAACTCCAAAAGCCCTCCTCATGACTGCATGAGGCTTAGAGGGACATCTAGACACAAAGCATAATAAAGGATGAAAGTCAAAGGATGATCACCCAAACTTTGGGGGGCTGGAGAAGCAAATAGGAGAGAAATAACAAAGCCAAACAATATCAAGTTGAACTACAAAGATTAGAGACAATTTTCATTCACATGTAAATATCAGAAAATTGAGAAAGATCATTGTGAAAAGTGAACCTGGACAGAAAAAACAAACCAAACAATAAAAATCAAAACCTAAATAACACCCACCCCCAAAAAGGGAAACCAAAAGAAGAAAAAAAAAGAACCTCTGTTGCCTCCAGTTCTGCATTAGTACCCTCATCAGAGCCAGAACCCGTACTGAATAATCTCAACAAGTGTGCAGTAGCATTATTGCTGAGTGTGGGGGTGCTCTTGGTCAGTTCAATGACTTATCTCATGCATTGGTCATAGGGTATGGGAATGCCCTTGTCCACTAGTAAGCAGGTTCATCTGCCTGCTTATACCACTGGTTGCAGAGCTAGGACCTGCTTCCAGCCCTTTGTAGCTAGGGCTAATATTGGCTCTTTGCAGCTTCCCAGTCAAAATCTGGGTGGTCCTAGCTCTCATTTCTCCTCAGAGTTTCCCTCAGTCTGCTGTCCAACTGCCAGTCATCTACTGTGACTGGATAGCCCTTCCCTTTTTCCATTCCAGAACCTTGGCAGTGAAATGGCCCTGGGGCTGTTCTGCTGCTGGAATTCGGGCCCCTGAACCCTTTATAAAATAAAATAGCAATGCTGCGCACCTGTTGCTTCTCCTTGTGATTGTGTGTCAGGTACTACTGAAGTTCACTCACCAACCACTGGCAGGACAGGGTGTGCTTGGGAAACAGTGTCTCATGCTCTCCCCGTTGTCCACAACTGTAGAGCAGAATGTTGAGAACACCAGATGAGAGAAACAGGATTAGTGCACAGAGACTCCTTACACTTTGGGAACCTCCTGGAAGCCCAGCCAGCAATAGGAAACACTAATACACACTCCAAGATTAAAGCTGTCATGGTTATTTAGTACACCACTGAGGATTGTGAGCCTCTAGTCCAGAGAGACCCATGTGGGGTTTGCTAAGCTCCATGCAGGCCACCTGGACATACCTGCACACTCTCTTTGGAAGGCCCAGGATATTTTAAGGTTCCTTAAAGATGACAGGGACATTCCTCTCATTTAAAGAAGTAGGTTTGTGACAATAGAGAAAATGCCACCCAGAGAGCAGTACTTAAATCAGCTGGAAAAAAGAGAAATTCTATAGAATAGTCTACTATAGTATAGTATATGGCATGCATATTCTATAGTACATTCACCATCGAAATAATGGCCATAGTAATAATAATAATGGCCAACACTTTACAGAGCATTGTACTGTACTAATAAGCACAGTATCTACTTAGTATGATTTCAACAGGATTCTTAATCCCTGTTATGTTACATAGCTCTTCACAGCTATACCACCTCTTCCCAGAGAAAATGAGATGATACATTCATATTTAAATTTAGGAAACGTATGTGTATAAACTTATTATATACACACACACATACACACACACACATAGAGAGAGAGTGTTGATATTTCTTCAACATCATAAGAGGCAATGAGAAAAAAGATGACATAGGTTGTTTACTGACTATAATAATATAAGAGTAAAGGTTCCATCTAAAATTTCAAAGGCTCATAAACCAAAGTTCAGTAACTTTGTTTTATTTTGCCAGAAGCAAATCTTTTTAAATCCACAGATGGTTCCATCTTATTTCATGCCTGAACATGAGGAGATAGGTCAGGAATCCAGAAAGTTTGCTTTCTTGCTTTATCATTCCTGTTCTTAAATCTGTAGGCAAAAAGACAGCCAATGACTAGTGAGGCTTAATGCTCTCAATCCACTTACTTCCTTTATCTTGAAGACGTATTGAGTCATCTCTAACACTTTCTAAAACTTTTCCATTTTGAAGCATTTTCCTTAACAAATATTCTCTTTGTGAAAGTAATATTTACTCCCTTCTTATTCCAAGTAAGGACCTGATCATACCTGATTAATACAGTTAATTATATAAGGGTGAGTAATTAGCAGTGCCCTAAGCCGCAAACCTAAGCCATGTCTTCCAATCTGTCTTTCAACAGGGATTTCCTGGGTCCTGTTTTGTGCTGGACACAAAGGATATGAAGACAAGACAGACACAGCCCCCATAATTACGGAATTTGAGTCTGATAGCAGAGAAATGTATTAACCAAATAAACAGAAAAATGTGAAATGTAATGCTATCACTTATTAAAAATCAGTGTTGTGTCAGGCATGCTAGCACACAGCTGTGTTCCTAGTATTCTAGAGGGTTGAACTAGGAGGACCCCAAGTTTAAGACCAGCATGGGCAACTTAGCAAGACTCTGTTTAAAAATTAAAATAAAATAAAGGATTAGGAATGTAGCTCAGTGTGAACATCCTGGGTCGATCCCCACTGTATAGAACAGTAAGAATATTCCTTTTTAACAGCCAGTGGAAAGCATCATGACTTGAGCTAGTCCAGGATTTTTAGCCTGGATGTTCAGGAACTGGGATTTGAACGTTAGGAAAGCAGTTATACTGTAGCAAGAAGAAGGATAAATAAAACATTAGAACTGCTTGTCTAATTTCTACCTTTCTGAAATGTGTGTGAGTTCCTGAATTCCAAAATCTTTGTGTTTGGGCATAGCTTTAAAGACTGTTTTCATTAACTTTTACAGACTTACCTTGGAACATAAATGCTAAACTATAGTTATTTTCTAAAAGGGAACAATTTCTGCATATGCATATGCAAGAGTACCTAGCAAATCACTGAAGCCTAAAGCAAACTGAAAGAAAACTGTGACCTATGAGAAACAAAGTTGGATTTTCTAACAAATCTATGCGGTAAAAAAAACTCAGGGGCAACATGGTTCACTTGGTGTATTTATTTGTTCCTTTAAGGTATTATTAATTCTCCTATTTCTGGACTCTCTTTATAATTTTAGAATGCAAGAAGAGTTTGATTGTGTAATAGTTTATAAATGCAATAAAATGCTATTTTGAAAGTACTGTGCCCCCCTGCCTGTTACTGCTCCCCAAAGGACCTAAATAAACCTCATCAATGAGCATTTGCTCCAATTGCTATTTACAAAACGAGAAACTTGAGCTAAAAAAGAAACTTTAATAAAGCCAAATTTAAAATTGCTGTGCTTCATTCTATGCAAACATGACATTTAAATTAATAGCATCTATCTCCATCCCTTAGGACATTTAGTATAATTTGGAAAACTACAGATGGTATGTATGCATTTCTGCCTTTCTTTCTCTGATTCAGACTCTTTTATAGGGAATTTAAAATAGTGTTCTTGTAGTTGTTACTCTTCACCACCACGTTGAATTTAAAAATTAGTACGGACTTAGTAAAAAGCCCATGACTTCCTAAAGGATGACTCAAGAATGTGAACAGAGAACATATTATTTTAATAACCAAACAGTACCTTTGATACTTTTCCTTACTAAACAAGTTTAGATCAGGAAAAAGAGGGATATGTAACATATTTTTCGCCAGTATCAAAAAGTATCTGATTCTGGGACAATTTGTAAGCTTGATATTAAGAGAAATATTGTATATAGATGATATCACAGACTATGTTTTAGGTAGTTATCCCTCAATCCTTTATTGACTATAGACCATGTAACTTCAGGCAGACAAAAGAAAAATAATCTCCATCATGTTGAATGCCAGTCTGCAGTTTTTATGAGTACCTCCTGCTGTGTTAAATGACTCACACATCTGTCAGGTGTACCACATTATAGCCACAGGAAAAACAGCCTAGATTATGTGCCAAGCAAAATGCTTTGTCTCAGACCTTGTCAATTCCACTGATGGATGAGTTCAGGATTCTAATGAATAAGATTCAGAACATGTTTATGCTTTGCCAGATCTTTGAATCACATTAGGAGGCACATAGCTCAAGCAACCGGAAGGAATCGGGTCATTTTTAAAGGACAGTACTTCTCTTGACTCATACAAATGTGTGGGTTTTAAACTATCCTGGTGAGATGGTCCCCTAACCCTTTGCAATCCTTTTTAATAAGCTTCATTTAACAGAATAATTTCCGTTTACTCAAAACAAATTAATTCCAAACAATTTGCAAAGGCTACCATACTTTTGAAGAGATTTACTTACTGTTAGCTTTACATTTTACATAGTACATTGTCAACAATCAAAGCATTTGCAGACATATTATGTAGTGAATTATACTTTAAGCTGTGCTAACAGTGACTAAATCAGATGAAGTTGTTTTAGTGAATGCTATCTATGTGTTCTATTTAGATAACAAACTAATGATATATTCAGACACTGTCCTCATGACCTTTCACATTCTAATTCAAAAACTGAATAATTTTTAAATTGGCTTTGGGAAGGACATCTCTAGAAAATAAATTTCCTTTAACATGTCAATTATTTGCCTGATTAATGTATAATAATCATATAGCAGTCTACCTGAATGTATATATTCTGTTCGTACTAATAGCACTGCAAAGAAGCTTCATATTTTATAAAATTTGGCCTTCCAAGTTTACATTGTAAAATCTTACATGATATCTAACATTAATCCTAACAAATACTACTACACAGTAGGATAAAAACACATCAATAAAGTACTTTGTTCTTTTCAGAACAAAGATAATGAAACTGGTGAGACATCAGTTAGAACTTACAAATAAATATGTCCATTCAAATTACTGTGCTATTTAATATCATAATTGGAGAAATTCACTAAGATTACAATTATTTTTCAAAAAACAACTATCATGTCACGGAAAAATTACAAAACATATACATTTAGCCTTAATAGTTAAACAAAAACATTGTGAGGCTAGAATTAGCATCATGACCAAAAGTAAAATCTCTAAAAGCATCTGTGGATAAAGAAATACAGACATAAATCATACAATCTTGAAAGAAGATTTCCTTGCATAATTTATTTATCTACAGTTTATCACACTTTTTAGTGAGACATGCATTTATTCACATTCTCATAAAAAAGTACAAAAAGCATGCTGAACAAAGCAGACCATTCTGTCATTTAGAAGTTCTAAATCTCTAATCAAATTTTGTTGATTAGATCCATTCATGGGTCAAAATGATTATGTACATAGCAATGCATTTTGGCGGAACATTAACTTTTAAACCCTTGCACCAGTTAAAGTTATTTACACATACATATACATATGTGTTAGTGTATGTATTTTAAAAAACAACAAAAAGTTCAGGATAAAAGTTAAAGTTGCCTGTATTTCATAATCCCTTTACCAATATTTATTGAATAGCATCTTCCCAATACACTACACACTACTAAAGGAGTTTATACACACACACACACACACACACACACACACACACACACACACACTTTTTATATATCTCAACCAATATATAAACACATATATATGTCATGATATATATGTAGCACATATATACATATATGATATATATGTAATTCATATCTGGTCTTTGTATTCTGTGCAAGTAGTAAAATAGAAACAGGGTATCTTAATTGCTACTAGGCATGTGGGAAGGTAGCCAAATTCATTAATCATCAGAGAAATAAAGCTTAAGACAATTTAATATTTTCCAGAATTGTTAAAATGAAAAAGAGAGACATTCAAAAATGTTTGAAATAATTTAAATAAAAAAAACTTACTGACATTGTTATTTGGATTATATACTGGTATAATCATCCTAAATATTTGTAGATTCAGTCTCTGTAGAAGAGGTATAAATCATGAACTAAAACTGGAATCATAAAAAGCCAATTAACCCAAAGTAAACAGAAGAAAGAGCAGTACCTCGTGAACCTAATAAAAGGTTTCTAGCCAATGGGTAGATTTTAATCCAATCACATCAGAGCATGTTAAAATAAGAGAATGAGAAAAGATAAACCAGGCAAACATGAGGAGAATCAATGAAGGAACAGTTCTGTTTATGTAGGGTACAGTCAGCGTCCAAAGTGAAACTATCATCATGAATAAACGTATGAATCCAGAGAGCTTTACAGTACGTTAATTGAAACTGACAAAACTGAAATGAGACATGTTGAAATCCACAGTTAGAACCGGAGATTTAACACTCCTGTCTAGATAACTGGTAGAAAATTCAGTAAGCACAACAAAGACCAAATGAATTTGACTTATTAGTCATTTGTATAAAATCCCACTAAATAAAAGCAGAATATATTTTTTAATCCACATAAAACACCAAATTCTAGGCTTTAAAAAATTAAAAAGTTGTTTGATTTATACAATTTTGCAACAATTTCCTAATAAAGATTCTCCAGCAGTAGTGAATCACAATTAGAAATCAATAGCACAAACGTATCTGTAAAATCCCCCCAAATACTTGGAAACTAAAACAATAAATCCTAACTGGTCATAAAGGTCAAAAATAATACAGCAGCAAATTTTGAAATATTGTTAATTGAAAGAACATGAAAGCATACCATACCAAAATTATGGATGCTTTGAGAAAAAATTCTATATCAAATGTTTATATTACACGACAGAAAATGTTTCGGTTTAATATGTAAGGTTCCATTTTAAATAATTTAAGAACAAAAGAGAAAATTAAATCCACACTAAGTAGAAGAAAAAAGATAATAAAAACCTATCAATGAAATTGAAAACCAACAAAATAGGAAAAGAAACAGAAGAAAATAAAACCAAAAGTTCATTTCTCAAAAAAATCAAAACTAAGAAGGCAAAAGAAGAAAAATAGAAAGCATAGAAATTATAAATATTAGATAAGAAATCATAAACTATTCTGTAGCCAGAAATACTTTTTTTTTTTTCAGTCAGGATCTCACTATGTAGTTCAGGTTGGCCTTGAAATCACAACGATCCTCCTACTTCAGCCTCTCATGTGCTGTAATTACAAGAAAGCAGCACCATGCCTGGCAATAAATTCAACAATTTAGATGAGATTATAGAATTTACTGAAAAATCCAAACTCTCATAGCTCACTAAAAAAAGAAAAAAGTTTCTAAATCTATTAAAGAACTAAATTTATACTTGAAAATTCTCCAACAAAAATAACTGTAGGCCTAGGTGGCTTTACTAGTGAATTTTATCTAACTTTTATGAAAGACATGATAATTTTATGAAAATTCTTCCATAATATAGAAAAGAAAGAAATGCTTCTCACATCTCATGAAGTCAGCATTATCAAGGTAATGTAAAACATTTAGAACAAGGACACCTTGGCGAAAATACACAGATCTTGTGGATATGGGAAGCTGACCGAGAGACAAAGGAGGGGGTATAGGGGAGGGAAGGAAAGGGGAAGTAAACTAGAATTCAGATGTATTATGTATATGTCTTATTTCCCTATGAATAATCATTGTGTCCTGCATGTGCTAATAAAAAATATTTAAGATTAAAAAGAAAAGACTACTTGGCTTCAGATTCTTATTTTGATCATTGACCTGCAGCATTTTATTCTATTAAAAGTTTTAACAGATGGAAAAAGAAAATACAGACATACATTCAAAACCACCAATACATTCAATTCAACAATAAGTATAAGGAATACTATATTTTAACTGAATAACTTCAGTTCAAGAGTTCAAGAATTGCTCTATATTTAAAGTTCAATCACAGCCTGGCAGAGTGGTGCACACCTATAATACCAGCACTTGGAAGGCTGAGGCAGGAGGATTGTTGTGAGTTCCAGACCCACCTAGTCTACAAAGTGAGCTCAAGTCCAGCCTGAAATGCATAATGAGACCTTTTCTCAAAAAAAAAATTAAAATTAAAATAAAAAATAAAATAAAATAAACAAAACTAAAATTCAATCACTGAATTCCAGGATATAATTCCATTCACATTTCCTATGTTCTAGAAAGTCTCCAGGAACATTAAAGAGCAAATACCCTGAATCATTGCTCCTAAAGAGAATATGTTCCAGGTTAAGTTCCTTTGAGCCCCCAGTTATATATAATGTTGCATGTGTTTTAAGAATCCTTACTTAACTTAATGTACGTTACTGATTTGTTAACATTTGTTAACATTGAATGCACAGCCCATGGCACTATAACTCAAACTGTATCTAGTGTACACATTTATTCTGGAAGAAACACTGTGCCTTGGGGGCCATTTTAAACAGCAAAATTGTCAGTGAAAAGCGGAAAAATGTCAAAATGTGGCAATGCATAGACAGAAACAAATGCGAGCCTTTTCAGTGGGAAAGTTGAAGAGCCCCTCACCTACACAGGTCAAGGAAGCAAAGGTTTCTTTGCTCCGCCCATATCTGCAAATGCTGCAGGATTGCCTTGAGTGCTGATCAGGATGTTACCAGTAAAGTTTAGCAAGTAGGCAAGTTCACAAATAAAGATCTATTCATGAGGACGGACTGTAAGTTGGTATATTAAAAGAATAAGAACAAAGTCTCTATTATTATCTCAATAGGTACGGAAAAGGCGTTTGACAAATTCAACGCCCATTCTTGGTAAAACTCTCAGAAAGCTAGCAGTGGAAAGGAGCTCCGTGAAGCTGACGCACAGTACTCTTGGCCCCACCAACCAATGCCCACATACACACAAAATATATTAATTATACTTCATGGAGAAAAGAGTCAACATTTCCCTCCCCTTGGGACCAGGCAGGGATTTCTCCCTTTGTCCCACATCTTTGACACCGTCTCCGTTGTCCTCTCAATGAAATAAAACAAGTTCAAGAATGAGTAAATAAGTAAAAGACAGAAATTTGAAAAGGAAAAAATCTGTCCTTATTCTTAGAAAATAAAATAACTTTCCTAGAAAATCATGAAAAATGTATACATATATAATAAAAAGCAACTAGAACCAGAAAATATTTTACAAGAATCCTGCAGACAAGGATAAGGTGCAATACCAATTTGTTCTGTATGTACCAATGTATGATTGAAAATCTAATTAAAAATTATCAATTCCAGTAATATTAAAACCCTTATGAGACAGGTATAAATCATGGTCTCTAGTTGCATCCATTTACCTATAAAAGTCTCAGGTTTATCTTTTTTATAGCAATACTGCATTATACAAAAATGTCACATCTTTTTATCCTTTCCTCAGGTGATGGATATTTGAGTTGCTACCACAATTTAGCCATGACAAATTGCACTGCTATAAACATGGGTGCACATGTATCTCTTGGTATGTTTTTAGTCCTTCTAGAAAAATATAAAACTCTTCTCTTAATACATAAGGGATGTATTAAAATCATGATGATTTTGCATTTGTCTATTTCTTCATTAAGTCTGTCAATTTTTGCTTTATATATTTTGAAGCTCTATTATTAGGTGTATAGTATATGCATTTATAAATCATTATAACTCACTGTATTAACCCTCCAGTGTTTAAGAAGTTTTCCTTCTTATCTTGTCTTTTTATATTGATATACTGAGGAATCTCCAAAATGAATTCCACAGTGATTGTGCCAGTCTGCATTCCCACCAGCAGTGGAGCAGAGTTTCTTTTTCTCCACAGCCTCGCCAGCATTTTTCATTGGTTGGTTTCTTAGTGAAAGCCATTCTTACTTAGGTGAAATGGAATCTCAGTATTGTTTTAATTTACATTTCTCAAATGACCAATGATGTTAAACATTTTCTTGTGTATTTATTTGCCATTTGTATTTCTTTATCTGAGAAATGTGTATTTATCTCAGATGCCCATTTTTGGATTGGATCTTTGAATTTGGGGGTCTGATATTTCTTAATTCTTTATATATTTTAGACAGAAATCCTTTGTCTGAGGGACAGTCAGCTAAAATTTTTTTCCAATTTGTGCTGGTACAACCACTGTGAAAATCAGTTTGGAGACTCCTCAGTAAGCTAGGTCTAGAGGTCCATTCAACCCAGCTATTCATCTTCTGGGTATTTTCCCAGAAGAACTGAAAACATCATATCACAGCAATGTATGTGAACCCATGTTCATAGCAATGCAGTGTATAATAGGTAAATCATGGAAACAACCCAAATGCCAATCCACTAGGAATGGATAAAAAAGTTGTGTTATTTTTATGCAATGGAATATTATTCAGCTATAAAGAAAGATAAATTTGAAGGTTTTGTAGGTAAATGGACACAAACGGAGACCATACTCATAAGTGAAATAAATCAGACTCACATGTGTAAACACCTTATTGTTTCACTAAGAACCTGAAAGAGTGAGTAAAGATTAGGAGGTATGATAGATATTGTGAAACAAAAGGAAACTGCTCAAAAGTAAAGAACAACTGGGATGAAGGAAAAGAGAAAAGAAAGAAGGAGAGAATTATGTGCGCAGGATAGCTAACGTAGTTGAACTACTGACTTCTATTGCTTTATTGAAAGTAACAGTTAATGTTTACGTGTTTGATCAATCTTATGTCTATATTTGTTTACCTGAGTAACCAATTTGAAGATTTCAATATATAATACAACAACTACTGTTGATTTCCTGTCACTTTCTCTGAAATTCAGTATTGCTTTCATTGTTTTTGTGTTATTTTGTAAATGTATGTGTATTTGTTATTGTGTTTTGTTCTTTTATCTTTAAAATTAAAAAGTTAAGAAATATATTGGTATAGCCTTTCTGTTCTTACTGTCTGTGTAATATATTATTTGCACCTGTTGTATTAGTCCTATTTGTATATTTGTGTCTAATCATGTCTCTTGTAGACAGCAGATAACTGCTTCTGGTTCCTGTTTTTCATTAATTCAGAAAAACTATGTTTTGCTTATAAATGCTTGACTGTTTTACTTAAATGTAACTATTGATACAGTCTTACTTAGGTCTGTCACTTTGCAACTGGCTTTCTAATTGCCTTGTGTGCTTTTGCTCTTCTCTTCCTATCTTGCCTTTCTTTATAATAATCTAAATTAATTTCTGTAAGTATTGCACTGTAATTCTCTCTTGGCCAGCTACTTTTGCTTCTTTGCATAGTAAGCCAGTATTGCCCAGTAATTATAATTTCCATCATTGATTTATTACCACTTTTAGGACTCTTTTAATTATGACAGATAAATTGTTAGAAATTTATAACTGTGTATCTATAGTTGTTCCCCATCCTCTGAGCTACTATTTCTACATACATTGCATCTATTATCCAAGAACTCAGTGTTATTTTTGCTTTAAACCACCATATATACTAAAGAATTTAAGACATAAAATTTTGAGCTTATTTATTTACCCAATGTTTATCACTTCCTGTGTTCTCCATGTGTTTCTGTAGAACTGACTCCACCTGTGTATGTTTTCTTCCTTCCCCTTAAACGACTTCTTTAGACTCATGTATAATAGCTATGACATATTCACGGATGCAGGATTCTGGTGGGTAGTTTCTCTTTGCTTTTAATAATTCAAACATGTTACTCCAATATCTTCTGAACTCTAGCTTCTGACAGGAAACCCATCTATAACTCACTGATATGCCATTGTATGTAAGTTGTTATTATTTTCTATTTTTAAAACTTTTCTCTATCTTTGACTCAGTAATTTGAGGAAAACAGGCTTTTCATATTTGTTCTTTTCATCGTACTTCTGTTTGCACACAAAAAAATTTTCCACCTGAAATTTACTTGTTTTTGACCAAATTTCAGAATAGTTTGACCAAACAGTTTTCCCACATCTTTCCTCCCACTCCTGGGACATGAATTCACATTATGGGGCTACTGGATACATTCTGAGCTCTGAGCTTTGCTTAATTTTAAAATAAACACTCCTCTCTTTGTTTCTCATGAGTGTCAATTTCTGTTCTAATTTCAAATTTATTATTCTTTTCTCTTGTCTCTAGTATTGTAGTGAGGCTATTGGTGAATTTTTCCTTTTAGTTAATTGTGTTTTGAGCCCTAAAAGATCTTTCTTCAATAGTTTTAGTTTTTGTGCTCATGCTCAATTTTTCACTCATGACACTAATTTTCCTTTAGTGTGTTTGACACTATTTTCCTTTAAATTTTTATGCACAGTTATAACATTCATTTAAATATCTTCATCTGCCAGATCCTATTTCTGAACCCACTCTAAATACGTTTCTATTGATTGCTGTTTCTTTTTTCCATGAGTAGGTCGTACTTTGCTGTTCTTTAGCAGGTCTAGTGCTTCTTGGTCAAAAACTAGTCACTGTGGATACTGGAATCTGTTTTTTCTTCAAAGGATTTTTTTTTTTTGTTACTTATTTCTTTCCTCTTTTCTGTGGTGGTTGATGTTCTAATAGGCAATATCCTAGGTTATACTCGAAGTGAAAATTTTGTCCACCATATGTTTTACAACAGCTAGCGTACCTACTTGTTCATTTTACTTTTGTGTTCTGCAGTAGCAAGACTGGAACCTAGAAGTACTGTACCACCGAGCTACATCTCCAGCCCTTTTAATTTTCACTTTTACATTTTGACACAAGGTCTTGCTAAATTGCTCAGCTGGGACTCAATCTTGTGAGCTTCCTGTCTTCTCAGCTTCTCTCTAAGTGCTGGGATTACAGGTGTGACCCACCAGGCCTGTCTTCTGCCAGGTTTTTAAAACTTCCCAGTGCTACATTTCTTAGTCTGGCTTCCTGAGAGCCCTCTATGTGTTTGTATAGTTGAGCAGTCACTCCAATGTCTGAGCAGAAGGCCTGCACAGATTTGGAAACAAAATCCTCTCAAAGATCATGCTGCTTTTTGAAACCTGTCCTTAAAATTCATTTGTTTTCCCAGCTTGAAGTTCTGTCTTCTAGCACTTCATGCCACAAAGACTCCAGATGTAGGCCACAAAGGTGTTTGTAATTTGGGACATGCTTTCTGTTAGAATCATAGAAAACTGACAAATTTCACCCAGTGCAGCTCTTTCCCAATTACTTTCCTGAGGGACATGGGGACACATACTTGCAATCCCAGAAGCATGAGTATAGAAAGTTGAACCTCAGCTAGATAATTTAGGGAGTTGACAAAGCCCTGTCTCAAAATAAAAATCCAAAAAAGTACTAAGGGTGTGTTTTACTGTAAAGATTGTGGATTTGATTCCTACTGCAGCAAAAGATGAGAAGAAGAAGAAGAGGAAGAGGAAAGCAGAGGGAGGTGGAGGTGAAAGAGTTGGAAGAAGAGGAAAAAGTTGAAAAAATTGGAGGAGGGGGAGGAAAAGGATGAGTGCTCTGCCTCATCTCTGCCCATTTTGGGTTGGTATCTGTCTTGGTTACTTTTCATTGCTGAGACAAAATGCCCAACACCCAAATTAAAGAGGGAAAGGTTTATTTAGCTCACAGGGTGTGGAGATTTCAGACCATAATCAGTTGGTGCCAAGGCAGGGTGGCCTGACACAGCCTCAGTTGAGGGTAAAAGTAGCGAGAGCAAAAGGAGAAGGGTGAACCTCGTTGCCTTCCTTCTAGCGTAAGCAGGCTGCTACCTCCTACAGCGGGTGTATGTAGCACTCAGACCATCTCCACCTTGGGGCCCTCCTCTTACACTGGCTCAGGATGTTTCCAGAGTGAGGCCCCTGGCCCCGTGCCAGTCCCTTAGTTAAACTTCTAAAGTTCTCAAATTGATACAATTTAGCAACTGTTATAGTAGCTCTAGTTCTTCAGAGCACATGTACAACTTAGCTGTCAGAGATTTATGCAATTTGTCATTAGTCTTGATCTCACCAATTCTGTTTTTTCTCTATAGGATTTCCTGGAATTTCCAACTGTCTTTCCATCGCTGAGATGCTTTCTGTTCACTTTTGTTCTGTATCTTTGTTCTCTCTTTCTGGCAAGTTTTCTGCCATAGACTTTGTTGTCCACAAGAAGCTGTAGGAAAAATGGCTCCAAATTTACCACTTTTACCCTCTGAAGTTTTTTCAAGATTGTGGTTTCCTCTGCCCTCCATCTAATTTTAGATGTTTCTCTCTAGCTTTCCATAATGTTTTACACAGATTTCTGCAATTGTTATCTTCTGCATTAACAGTTTTTGCTATTTCCAACACTACATTAATTTAGGGCATGATTTTTTCAACAATGTTTTAATTATAATTACAGAACCAAAATATGTTTGTTTCAAATTTAGAAAATATACATAAACAAAAAGAGGTAAAAATTAACTGTAATCTAGTTATCTCCACATAATCACTGATACTATTTTGTCATTTAATTTTCTGTAATGGGATCAGTACACGAGAACAGTAATTTTCAAGAATTAACTATCCTAAAACATATGCAAAACGTCTTGTTAAATTGATTTCCATATTATAAGGTACAAACCTACAGATATTAAAGCTCCTTTAGGCAATTTTTATTGCCCTTCCAACAGGTCCCCCCAGAAGTATTCATGTATTAATAGAGAAGGTATTATACCAGAAAAGACCGATAGCCACAAGAGGAGAACAATTTAAAATGTCTTTCTAGCTCTTTTGCATGTAAATAATGAATCCTAACAAGAAAGCATAAATAATATTTAACATACAACTGTGGTCAAATTTACTTATTTTATCTTAAAACTGATAGGATTCTGTGATTCTAATTTTGTGTTACATGGACTTTTTAGAGATTATTTAATTTCTCTGTGTGACTTGCTCTTGAAATAAGTCCCCTATTCTGAGAAAAATTATATAAATAAAACATTTCTCAAAAAAATCTAATGATAGCAATTAGATTGTACATAGATTTCAGTTAAAAGACGAGGACAGGTCTTTGCCTTTTAAGATTAAAGCTAACTATCTAGAGAAACATAAAGCATGATATATAAGAAATACTAAGCCCACCCAAACATGAGCTTCAAGCTGCAAGGCAGTCACCAGGTAGACTTGATTTGTGATACATCTTGCACATATATATTTTAGTACTTAATAAAGAAAATATCATTCATTATCTTGAAAATGTGTTTCATTTATTATATGCTAAATAATAACAAAGCAACCTGGAAAAGTACAAACTTGAATGAAAACAAACCTTTGTTTATGTAAATGTTAGCAAAAAGAAAAGATTGCATTAGAGACAAGTGCACAGTAATTTCAGAAACAGCTATACAGAGATGGAGATTTTATTCATTCATTCGTTCAAGAGTTATTCTTGAGATCTTACTATAGTATAGAACCTTTTGGAACATACATGTGGAATTAACTGGGTTTGGTTTCCACAGTCATTTTGCTTGAGACATTTTGAGACGTTTCGGGTAAATCTTTTGTTCTAAGGAAAAAATACTCAACAAAATCTGTGCATTTCCCTGCAAAATTCTTACAAAAAATGTAAAATATTGAAAAAGAACCATAGAGAAAGAGATGTAGAAAGCACAAAAGAAATAAGAAGAAGAAAAAGGAAAAGTAAAAAGTAAAGACTAATGTAATTAAGTTATTCCAAAAACGTACATATGCAGAGAGGTTGTTCTTTGCTCCCCGCCTGCAACAAAGTAAAACAGTAAGGAGGAGGCATTCTTTTTTTTCCTCCTCAGTTTTTTTATATACTGCAGAGCAGTTTAGGACCTGAGAGGTATCCGGTTCATCAGTAGTAGAGCCTAGGGATAATAGTGCCCCAAAATGGTGATGCTGCTTAGTGGTGCTTTTGGTCTGCCCTGGCCCCAAAGTACCTGGATGTGACGGAGGCACAGTGCCAGGAGTGTGTCGCGGTAACCAGGGAGGAAGTGGTCAGCAAGAGCAGGGCCTCGTAAGCACTCTGCTACTCAGAAGAAAGAAAACTAATAGATCTTAAGAGATCAACAGAACCCAGCAGATATTGTACGATTTGATAGAGGCAACAAGACTACCACTGCATAACAAGTAGTCATCCAGCCAGTGTGCCATGCAAAGCATGAAGCATCCATCAGGGACTCCCACGAATATTATATTTGGAGATGAGAGAATTTCCAAATGGGAGGAGATCCTACATAAGCCAAGTGAAATCTTGATTACTATCATTAATATGAGGCCACATTTTGGTTAATATCATTATTATAAGCTCAAAGAAATACAGAAGCCCTGATGGCTTTGTAAAGAAAAAGCAGAAATAAGAGATTATTATCTGATCCCTCAGTAAAGTAAATGGGAAAGGAATTTACCCGTTGGTTTCAGTATTGACAAAGAAAGAAAGCAGAAGTACCCACTAATACCTTCCTTGCCATCAATGCCAAAACACAAATGGTTTTCAGGAAGGATGATATCAGGACCTCTCTCCAGGCATGGTGGGTACATTGTCAGATGCTCACCTTCGCTGCTTGTGCAGGGAAAGCTGAGGAATTGAGGTAAGACTTGCAGAGCAACCTGAAATCAGGAAGCACACCACACAGGGCACGTCTTCCAAGAGAATTGGACTGTGTATACCACACAGGGTATGTCTTTCCGGAGAGCTGGACTGTGCACACCAAACAGGGCACATCTTCCCAGTGAGCTGGACTGTGCACACCACACAGGGCACATCTTCCTGGTGAGGTGGACTGTGCACACCACACAGGGCACGTCTTCCTGGTGAGCTGGACTGTGCACACCACACAGGGTACATCTTCCTGGTGAGCTGGACTGTGCACACCACACAGGGCACATCTTCCTGGTGAGCTGGACTGTGCACACCACATAGGGCACGTTTTCCTGGAGAGCTGGACTATGAACACCACACAGGGCATGTCTTTCTGGTGAGCTGGACTGTGCACACAACACAGGGCAGATCTTCCTGGTGAGCTGGACTGTGCACACCACATAGGGCACGTCTTCCTGGTGAGCTGGACTGTCCTTTGTAATGTTCCTCACTTAGGCTCATGAATGGATGAGTGTGAACATGAGCTTCACTAATCCCTGGTTCCTAAATCAGTGCTTATTTTCAGAACAGTGAAACCAAGAGCTACCACACCTTTCAGTCATTCGGTAGTGTTTCTTCATGTGAACTAATTTATGTTTACTCAAACAAGTAAATGTGATAGTACTGGCTTTTCTTCCTTTGCTTATCAATTTGAGTCATTACAAATTAGGATTTTAAAACTCCCTAAGTGGGTATAACACAATGAGAAAAAATCTTTTGAGGGCAGGAATTTTCATCTGGTTTGTTCAGGGCCGTATCCCTGAGCCTAGGCTATCGTTTTCTACAGGCTAGAGTGTCAAAAAGTTTTAATGATCAACACAATGAATAAGCTCAAGACAAAATGTAAACATTTTGATCAATCTTCACCAGAAAAGCACTAATACACTGATACTGTAAACATTTTTAGCATATGTGCTGTGTCAAAGCGTGCATCCCAGTCCAAGGGAGGTGGTGACATTTAAAATAAAATGATCAAAAATAATGAAAATATGAACCATTAAGAGTTGAAAATAAAAGGCAGTGGTGTAGAAGCCAGCAAGAGCATCTAAATTCCTTCATGCAGGGGTGCACTGTGTGTTCTGGGAAGAGCAAACAGCTACGAAAGGTACTTGAGAGAAGGAAGGAAAAGTAACCCTGCAAAGGCAAGTAAGGTGAAAGTCAATGTAAGGTAAAGATCCAGCCTGAGTGGCAAGGCACAGGTTAGAGATTTTGACTTTTCTGAGCATGACAGTGAAAATTGCATCAAAGCATTAAAAAATTTAATCTAGCAACAGTCTGGATTGATAAAGACAGAACTTGAATAGAAAGCACAATAGAAATATGCTTTGTGACATTATTTCATACTGTAAAAACGAAACCTGATAGGAAGGGAGGCTCTGTCCAACTGAATGGGTAGGAAACTATTAAAGGCAGAACACTATGAAATGAAAGGTTGTGGTTTTCTTAGATCATCTGTCAAAATGGGATTCTTCTTGTTCTTAAAGGCCTCTGGGCACCAACTGTAGAACTGTAAAAAACAAAAAGTAAAAATAGCTTTTAGTGCAGAAGATAGGAACTCAAAAAGGAAGAAAATTCCTACTGGCAGTAGACCCCAATAACTTCAGAAAGGTGTGTTTGAGGAAAGCAGTAAAAAACCAGGCCGGAGGTGAGAGCAGAGTGTACACGTGAGTCCCTCTGCAGGGGTGCTCCCACCGCACTGTGGAGGACCATTACGATGCGCAGTCATGTTACATAAAACTCCATGTATTCAGATAAGATACATGAAATCAATAGTTTGAGACAAAGCGAATGGAAATCTGCACCCGCACATCTTTGAAGACACCTCCCTTGTCCTCTCTTCCCATCTAAAACATGTGTCACTGGCCCTGAATGGAGGAGATCCAGAGAGTCCTTCATGTAGCACAAAGTACTTATACCATGAAGCTTTCTATTTTACCCTGGACAATGGTGGGATGACTGTGACATTTTCAAGGAAGCCATGGGTCCTACTGACAAGAATCCTTTGCCACTGTGCTCTCCTCAGCAGCACGTATACTAGAACCGTTAGCCAGAGCTGTCCTCCTAGGCACATTTCAGAGATAAAAGAATAATCATTAGCATATGTATCTGTAAGCCCAGTTAAGATTAGGTCAGGGGCTGGGATATAGCTCAGTGGAATAAGCACCTGCCTGGCAAGTGCAAGATCCTGAGTTCAATCCCTAGTACCGTAGAAAAAAAGAAGAAAAAAAAAAAAATAAAAGTTAGATCAAGTCAGCTGTTTCTTTTCATTCCCCTAAAGGTTTTCCCTCTGCAAGCAAGGTAGCTACTCTGACACCTTCCACGTGATAAGGGGAACTGACATACACAATTTTGAAAAAGATTTTTCCTACATCTACATGGTTCTGACTCCTATTTCATGTGACAGCACTCGTTCGGTTTTGATAATTTGTCTTCTAGTTTAAATTCTATTTTAGCTGTATTTTACGAAACTTTAGCCTCCAATTCAAGAATCCTTTTTCCACAGAAATCCTGGCTCTTTCTCATTAGGTTGATTTAAGAGCATTTTTGCAAAGTTTAATAAAGTCCATACATGGAGAAAAATGATTTAAACTTAAATCAAAAGATAAAGACATATTAATATGTATAAAATTTTAGTACTATTTTTCCAGTTAAAATAATTGTCAAATGTGCTGTGCTAAGGGTAGAATAGCCACTCAAAATGTGCTGTGAAAGCAATTTCAATGCAACACAGAATGTGGACAGCCTCTATGGTGTATATACCTGTAACATGTTTACCTTAACCCTGTGTAATAAATCTGAGAGTCCTATAAATATAGAATTGTTAAGGAAAAATATAGAATATACATAATGTAGATATAGAATATAATAATAATATAAAAATAATATAGAATCTAAGGAATAATATAATAATGATAAGGAATATTCATAAGCAAGACAATTGATACATTATTCAAGAAGTAAATATTAAATTCTAAATTAGCTAAGTCTCTTGTTTAAATTTAGTGAAAGTATTACATTTTTCCCTGAAATATTTAGAATAAATGTTATTACAATGAAAGTTTCTCATTAATAGTATTCTTTATATAATATAATATGGTCATAAACCACTGTACCTTATCTGAGTACATGCAGTTTTATGTAACATGATATGATGACATAAACAAGATTTGCAATGAGTTCATAATTATTAAAGGGTGTATGGATGCTTGAAGCTAATTATAATATTTATCTACTTGAAAACATTAAGCTTAAATTTCTTTATTTTATGGAAAAATGTAAAACAAATTTTCATAACAAGATGATGGGAGAGTAACAATAGTTAATTCATTGCATATTATTATCTTTGAAGTAGTTACTCAGAGTAGAACATATGGGCATAAAAAATTCTCTGATTGATATAAGCACAAACCTTCCCTTTATAGGAACTAAGAGACACTAATAGAATAACAAACTTGGATTCTTTTCTCTTTTCCCTTCTGTTCTATCCCCTTTCCCACATCCTAGCCCTTTCTTTCTTCTTTAACAATTCATTCCTATTTCACAGTATCTGTTGCATATTTTAGACCTCATTTACTCTCCTAGTTTTTTACACCAGGAAGACATTGTGGTGTTTACACATGTGAATCTGATTTATTTCACTTATGGGTATGGTCTCAAGTTGCATTCACTTACCTATAAAAGTCTCAAATTTATCTCTCTTTGTGGCTGTGTAGTATTCCATTGTATAAAAATACCACATCTTTCTATCCTTGCTTTGGTTGATGGGTATTTCTGTTGTTTTAAGGATCTAGCTATTACAAATTGTGCTGCTATAAACATGGATGCACAGATATCACTATGGTATGATGATTTGAATTCTGGGAAAATACCCACAAGCAGGTAGCTTAAAATTTTTAAGAAAGTATTTTAAAATTTAAAATGGGCTGTTGTTCAACTGGCACACTCTTTGTACTTCTGTGTTTTTTATATCATAGCAAAAAATATCTTTACCATGTATTGCCAGGACTTTTCTTTTTCAACCCTGACTTAACATTATAAGTAAAAAGTATGTGGTGAGCTATTAACCTTGTTGTTTGCTATGACTGAATTTTTTCCCCTTATCCCTCTGAGCCTTTCAGTGCTGTTTGCAAAAAAAAAAATTAATTTTCTGAACACTTCAGGAGACAGCTTCAGATATTCCAATTTTTTTGTTGCTATTTTAGAAGAAAAAAAATGCCAAGAAACTTGTTCAAGGTCACAAGGCAATTTTCTGAAAAACTTAGCCCAGGAAACCAAAACTTCATGGTCCTGGAAAAAAATTCTAATCACTGGAGTCTGCCTTGGTTGAGACTAAATATGAGCTGCCGCTTTGATTGAGGCGGAATTCGATTATAGTCAGGCCCGTACTTTTTCATGCTCATGTTCTCTTCTCTGAAATCGTTGGTAGTTATGCACTAATTCAAATGAATCACCCCAGATTTAAATACAAAATGTGTTTGGCAACAGCTACAGGCTTCTGGATTTATACAGACACTTCATGGCAAAACCCTCCATCAGGCATAGCTTTATGAGTCCTATCAGTCACCATGAGTAATGCCTGTCAATGTCATCCAAATAGACCCTGGGTGAATAACCAATGTTATACATTGGAGGGAGGTCTAGCTGTGTTAGTTAACAAGACTGATGTTGTCACCTTCATGAAAACAGTGAAATTCTTACAATTATTCTCAGAGAAAACAGGGAAACTATTTCCTACTCAGAAAGTTATAGTCACCCTCTGATGAATAAATGGCAATATTTTGAGTCTGTGCCTTAACCCGGGACTGCACTGTTGCAATATTTCGTCTTCGCTCCATTGTGTACAGCTTTTATGTACATCTTGAAATGTTTTAAACTAACAACTTTTGCTTTATACAATCATATTCTTTTAAAAGGAAAGCGAATGAAACAAAAACTATGCATTTCTGTATGCTTGTGTACTCACCACTTGCTGTAACTGTCATGTTTTCAATGAATTTCAGTTGCATTCTAGGGTCATTTCCTTTCAGCGTAAATAACTTCTTTTAATGTTTCTTGTGAGACCATTCTGCTACTAACAAATCATTTCTGTCTATGTTCACCTTGGAAGGTCTTTATGTTTCTTCATTTTGGAAGGATAACTTTGCTGAGTCTAGAATTCTCAGTTAGCAGCGAGGCTTTTTTGTTTGTGGGGTTTTGTTGTTGTTTTTCACTCTGCATCACATTACTTGGAGAATGAGCTGGTAACTATACTACCATTACTTTTTCTTTTGTTGTGTTCAAGGTTTTGTTTTTCAAAAGTCTGTTTGTGAAACATGTATTTCTGTAGATGTTCTACTTGGAGATTGTTGAGCTGCTTAGAACTACATGTTAATACATTTCAGCAAATTTTAAAACTTATTGACCATTGTTTCTCCTGCTATTTTTTTCCCCAATTTTCCCTTCTGTTCTCCTGGAATTCTTATTCACAAACACTGGTGCACTTAAGTACTTCTCACTTTGATTCTGTTCGTTTTTCTTGAACATTTTCTCTTCCTCTTCTCTAGGTTAGAACGTGTTATTGATCTGTCTTCATCCCCACTGATTCTTCTAACATCTCCAATCTGTTGCTGAGCCCTGCTGGAAATTTTTCCTTGGAGTTACTATGCTGCTCAAATCTAGATTTTCTATTTCTACATAATTATAATCCTTTAAGGGTTCTCATTGTTGAACAAGAGCCTCAGAATATCATGCAATTCTTTAAACTTTTTCTTTTGATTATTTGAACATAATAACAGATGCCCTGCAGCCTTCATCTTCCAAATTCAACATTTGGATCAACTCACTGACAGTCTTTAATTACTTATTTTTTCCTTAATGATGAATGACACATTCAATCTCTTTCCCTTTCTCATAATCTTTCAGTTGCACCTAAGCGTTTTCTTTTTTTTTTTTTTTTTTTTTTTTGCGGTACTGGGGATCGAACTCAGGACCCTGCACTTGCTAGGCAAGCACTTATTCCACTGAGCTATATCCCCAGCCCCTAAGCGTTTTCTTAATGTGCATACTCTCTAGATTCTGATATTGTTATTCTGACAGTTAGAGGGGTTTCTTTTTGTTTAATGACTTTCCTGGACTAAATGTGAGGAATATATCTCACAGTGTGTGACTACTATTTATTTTCAGGATTTTAAAAATTGTTTTACATTTTGTTTTACGATTGACTTCTTAGGGGCTACTGGATTAATGACCAGATTGATACTGATCATAGGCTGTGTTTAAATATTTTAATACAAGGAAATATTCCACACATCATCCAAGGATCTGTTTGCTGTTTCAGAAGCACATTAAAAATTGAGAAGTTTTTAGGTGTGCCCCAGGATTTATTTCCCTATTTTATTCCCAGTATTTTATCAATCTTTCAGCTTTAGGGTTTAAATTTTCAGACCTGCTTATGTCCTATCTGGGCATGTGTGCAGCCTCCTAGACCACCTCTACTATAAGGCAGTCAGTCTACAGAGACTAGCAGTTAGTCAGAAAAATGTGGAAAACTTTTCAAGCCCTCCTTTGGCTATCACATTTCCTAGACTTTGCTGTTAAACTCCATCTAAGTCACTTGTCTTTAGCATGCTGCAGCCAGGACGACAACCTTGGGCTAGCTGAACTGTTGGCTTACCCCAGTGACTTGCTACCAAGATCGAGCACTGTTTTTAGTGACAACACCACTGAGCAACGGGTTTGTCTCCTGTTCCAAATCAAGAAAGACGTCTCTAGGAATGAAACTTCTGGTTTTTCTGCCCTTCATCTCTGTGACAAAATTCCTGTAACATTCAAACTAAGTGGGAGGCAAAACACCCTCAGAGGAAAAGCCACCAATTCCTACTGTTCATATCGAAATTCAGTAACTTTTGAGAAATTAACACTTCTTACTTTAATGTGAGCCTTTGGTGGATCCTCAGAGGTATGAAATGGTTGTTTTGTTTTTACTATCTGTCCAGTTCTACAGTTATTTTTTAACTTTTGGTTTCATTTAGCTTATGCAGTGCTGGCGGTCACACCCAGGGCCTCACTGCACACTGAGCAAGAGCTCACTGAGTTACACCCCCAGTGCCCTAGTTGTCTTGTAAACTTTGCTGACCTCTGCCTGACTCCACACTGAAAGTTCCACCTAAGGCATGACTTTTTGTTTTAAGGTCAAGAGCTAAGATCAAGAACTATCCTATATCCGTGTTTTTAAGCAAAGTACTGCTATGTTTATGGTTTGTCTTCAATTAAATGAGATTCTGAGAGGAAGCAATTTCCAGTTTCATTACCCAGTTAAATGAGAACAACTCAATGGCAAAAACAAGTACCAATTAGCTAAGTAAAAAGTTCAAGCTGTGAATTTATCTTCAGGGAAAACTGCAGAGATTTGAAGGGCAGCTGTGGAAGGCAAAGTGTACAAGCAGGACAAAATACACACGAGGGAGGGTGGACCTGCCTGTTTAGGCTTATGTTGTATGTCACAAAAGTAAAGATAGAAAAATAGGTGACACATGTATAATCATGTATGTGATTCAGGACAATTAATTAAAATAGACTCAATAATTGGCTTGATTTTATCTTAGATTAAGCACAGGTCACTGAATTAATTTGAGTTAGTGACAGATATATAGAATTAGTTTATCAATGTGCATGTGGATAATCCTATTAATTGGGGACATAAAGTGTTCTTAAGCATATATGATATCCTTTTACCATAGTAAAACTGGTGACCTATAAAAAGCAAAGAAAATTAAATATTGCTAAGAAAAGAAAGTATTGACAACAATTCAATCTTAAAAATTGAAAACCATTAAATGTTGGGGACAAAAAGCAATTTTTTAAATTGTGGTACTACCAAATATTGCCAAAGGTGAGGGTAAATCATGTGCTTTCCCTATATGGTGATTTAAGCATCAATTTCTACAGTCACTCTAGAGAACAATTCAGATTATCTAAACTTTTTAAAGGCATGATCATGCATTCTAATAATTCTGTTTCATCCAGGGAGATAAATAAAGGAAAATGTCAATAAAATTCAGCGAACTTAGATCAATCTATGCAAGCAAATAGGCTTAAACCTTAATAAAAAGTAAAAATGGCAAAACATAGAAAGATGTGTAGGATGCTATCATTATGTGATATAAAATATGTAGTGTTTTATGTGAGTTAAAGTTTGATACCATAAAGTGAAGGAACATACTCCAAAATCATAATAGGGTCTAATTCTGGGGAGAACCTAAGGAAAATACAGTATTGACAAGTCAAAAGCAGATTTTTATATCTGTAATAGTATTTTGTGAATTTAGAAATTCACAGAATATAAAATAACACTTGACATAGCATGTAACTGTATGCATTTTAACTTTTTAAAGTATATTAATGTTGAAGGCAAATGGAACTATGTATCAAAAAGGCCACTTGGTATAGCAGTTCAGATTTTAGACTAGTAGTACTAGTATATTTCTAAATAACTGCCTTAAGAACTATGAGCAGGACATCCAGGAAGATGGCGACCAGGTGAGTGGCAGAGGGAATCTCTCCCAGAGACCAATCCTTTGTGCGCAGCTGCCCGGTCCGTGGATGCAAAATTCCAACTGATCGGGCTGCTCTCCACGGCCTGAGCATTAAAGGGACGGCTGACAAGCCGCATGGCGAGAAGTGGGCGGATCCTGAGAGCTGAGTGCCCGAGGGATCCGTGCTGCGCTTGGGCCGCAGCTCGGTTCAAATCACGTACAGCCAAGAGAGCGAGTGCAGAGGGAAGAACGGCTTCAGCTCCTGAACCCGACCGGCTCAGAGGCGGCTGTAACCAGGATTTGTTGGAGGCAGCGGAGCAGAGGAAACTCAGAGAACGTGCTAATGGGACAGACTGCGCCAATCTGGGCAGCGGTCCGGGATCCCGCTCAGAAACCTACCCCCGCAGCCGGTGCTGTGCGAACTGGAACAACCGCGATTGGGGGGATTTCTGAGTCGGGAAAAAGCTCCATCCAGGGAGATACATCTGAACGGCATTCCTATCTGCACGATCACAGGGTGAGTTAAGTGGGCGCTCTAACCGGTTTTTCCTGAATCAGGAAGAAGCTCTGCCCACCGAGTGACATCAAAGCAGCTTTAAGGACTGTGGGATCTCCCGGGTGGGAAGAGCTAGCTAGGCGCCCTAACGGTATTTGTGAGGGGGGAAGGAGCTCCACCCAGGGAGGAACACCTGAGAGACTGTCTGGAAGAATCCTGGGGCGGCGAGCTGTTTATTCGCCCTGGCCACGGCTTGGGGTAGGGAGTAGAAGCGGAAATCTCAGCAAACAGCTTAAGGAATATTCTCCCAAAGAGAAGGAATCATTGGAGCAGCCTCTGCAGCAGACCTTTGCCTGCTGAACTGCCTGGGGAATTTATAGCTCCACATTTTGAATCTGATACCCAAAAACGGGAAAACAGAGGAACAAAACGCAGTCTCAAAACTCAACCCCACCCAGAACAAGTTTTGAATGTGAAGATACAGGGGAACCAGAAAGCCTCATAACTTCAAGTTATGAAACGATTCCATCCGAAATGAAACAACTCCAACAGGCCATGAAATAGCTTAAAGCAGAAATAACCCACATACCCGCAATGATTTCTCAGACAAAAAAACGAGATGAAAACAATAATGGTAGAAATGTTCCATTCACATAGACAAGAAATAGACAAAAGACTAGAAGAAAATAGGAAACAAATGGAAACGTTACCAGAGCAATTTAGGAATGAATTACTAAGAATGAAACATGTCCAAAGAGAATGCCAGGATTTGAAAACTAACGCTGAAAGTATGAAAAACCATTTAAATGAAACCGAACATAGAATTTCAGAACTTGAAGAAAGCATGGCAGCTTATGAGCATGAAAGGAAGAATCTCATCATATCATCAAAGACACAAGAAAAGTCAATCCAACAGCTGCAAGATGAGGCAAAATGTAACAATGTTCGAATTATAGGAGTGTGTGAAACAGCAGGAGATCTCACAAACGATATAAAAGGAATATTTGATGAAATAATAGCAGAAAATTTCCCAAACAAGGTAAAAGATACTGAAGTTCAGTTAAGCGAGGCATATAGAACCCCAATGATCCATAACCCAGAGAAAAACACACACAGGCATATAATAGTCAAGATCCCAGATATCCAGCAAAAGAACACAATATTAAAAGCTGCTAGAGAAATGAAACAGATCACCTATAAAGGAAAGCCCATCAGAATCACAGCAGATTCCTCAACGGAAACCATGAAATCAAAAAGAGCTTGGAGCGAGATACTACAGATACTGAGACAAAACAACTTCCAACCCAGACTGATGTATCCTGCAACATTATCCCTCCAATTCAATGGAGAAATAAAATATTTCCACGACAAAGAACAACTGAAGAACTTCATGAGTGCCAAACCAGCATTGGAAAAAGCACTAAAAGATATTCTAGACAGAGAAAAAAAGAGAACACAATCCCAAGAGCAGCTATAGAAATAACTCCCTAAGCAGAACAAGTAATTAAACAGTCAGCAAAAGAAGGAAAACTTCAAGTAAATAATATGATTAGAATAAGCCAACATATAACCATGATAACCATAACTGTAAATGGCCTCAACTCAAAAGTCAAAAGGAAAAGATTGAAAGACTGGATTATGGAACACAATCTAACAATATGCTGTATACAGGAAACACATTTTACTCAAAAAGAAATCCATAGGTTGAAAGTTAAAGGTTGGAAAACAATTCTCCATGCAACAGGCCCCCAGAAAAAAGCAGGGGTAGCTATTATGTTGGCAAACAATGTAAACTTCAAACCAAAAACAATCAAAAGAGATAAAGAAGGCCACTACATACTAGTTAGGGGAAAGCTACAAGAGGAAGAGGTAACAATCCTAAACATTTATGCACCAAACAATGGAGCACCTAACTTTACAAGTCAAATCTTGACAGACGTAAAAAATCAAATGGCTAATAACACTACTGTAATAGGGGACCTAAACACCCCTCTGACGCAAAGAGACAGGTCAACCGGACAGAAACTCAGCAAAGAAATAACAGACCTGAACCAACAGTGTGAACAGATGGACTTAGTAGATGTATACAGAGTGTTCCTCCCCACAGCATCAGAATACACATTTTTCTCAGCTGCACATGGGTCTTTCTCCAAAACAGACGACATTTTAGCCCATAGAGCATATCTACCTAAATGCAAAAGAATTCAAATTATCCCATGCATATTATCGGACCACAATGCAATAAAATTGGAAATTAATGACAAAGAGAACTCCAAAAACCACATAAACACATGGAAATTAGACAACAACCTACTGAATAACCAATGGGTCACACAAGAAGTTAAAGAAGAAATTAAAAATTACCTACAAATAAATGAAAATGCAAGTACAACCTATTGGAAACTGTGGGATGCAATGAAAGCAGTCCTCAGAGGGAAATTTATAGCAATGAAATCATATACAAAGAAAATAGAAAGAGAGCAAATAAATAACCTAATGATACACCTCAAACTCTTAGA
>PVLD010020004.1:0-34926 GCA_004027595.1 Dinomys branickii
TTTGAAGTGTTTCCCTTGCAGTTTCATTTTTGTTCATGAACTCTCTGCCTACTCCTATGTCTTCAAGATTTTTACCTACTTTCTCTTCCAATAGATTTAGAGTTTCTGTTTTAATATTGAGGTCTGTGATCCATTTTGACCTGAGTTTGGTGCATGGTGATAGACTGGGGTCTATTTTCAGTTTTCGGCAAGAGGCAAGGCAGTTTTTCCAGCACCATTTATTAAACAGGCCTTCTTTTTTCCGGTGAGTTTGGTTGACCCCTTTGTCAAATATTAGGTAGCTGAGCAGGTTTTTCGTTATGGTTGCATCTTTCAGTCTGTTCCATTGATTCTCAGTTCTGTTTTTTAGCCAGTACCAGGTTGATTTTATCACAGTAGCTTTGTAGTATAATTTCAGGTCAAGGATTGTGATTCCACCTGACTTGTCCTTATTGCCCAGGATTGCTTTTGCTATTCTGGGTCTCTTCTGCCTCCAGATGAATTTGAGGCATATTTTCTCCAGATCTGTGAGGTATGCTAATGGTAGTTTAATGGGAATTTCACTGAATCTCTATAACAGTTTTGGTAGTATGGCCATTTTCACAATGTTAGTTATCCCTAACCATGAGCAGGGTATGTTTTTCCATTTATTGAAATCCTCTTCAATCTCCTTTTTCAGAATACTGTAGTTTTCACTGAATAAATCTTTCACATTCTTTGTTAGATTGATTCCTAAGAATTTCAATTTCTTGGTTGCTATTGTAAAAGGTATGGTTTCCTCAATTTCTCTCAGTCTGTTTGTTGATCGTGTATAGGAATGCTATTTATTTTTGGGTGTTGACTTTGTATCCAGCTATGCTGCTGAATTTGTCAATTAATTCCAGGAGATTTCTTGTGGAGTTTTTGGGGTCCTCCATGTATAGTATCACGTCATCTGCAAATAGTGATAGTTTAGCTTCTTCCTTTCCTATCCTTATTCCTTTTATTTCTCTCTCTTGTCTGATTGCTCTGGCTAGTGCTTCCAGAACTATGTTGAATAGGAGTGGTGACAATGGACATCCTTGTCTTGTTCCTGACTTTAAAGTGAAAGTTTTCAGTTTTTGCCCATTTGGTATGATGTTGGCTGTTAGTTTGTCATAGATGGCTTTGATCAGATTGAGGTAGAGGCCATCTATTCCTATTTTTTCTAAGGTTTTTAACATGAATGCATGTTGGACTTTATCGAAAGCCTTTTCTACATCTATTGAGATGATCATGTGGTTTTTGTCTTTGACTGTATTAATATAGTGTATTACACTAATTGATTTGGGAATATTGAACCATCCCTGCATTCCTGGAATGAATCCTACCTGGTCATGGTGTGTAATTATCCTTATGATTCGCTGTAATCTATTTGCCAATATTTTGTTGAGTATCTTTGCATCTATGTTCATTAGCGAGATAGGCATGTAGCTCTCTTTCTTGGTTGGGTCTCTCTCAGGTTTTGGTATCAGTATAATACTTGCCTCCAGAAATGTGTTGGGGAGAGTTGCTTCCTTTTCAATTTCATTGAAGAGTTTGAGGAGTGTTGGCATTAAATCTTTGCTGAATGTTATATAAAATTCTGCCGTGAATCCATCAGAGCCTGGGCCTTTCTTTGTCAATAAGTTTTTAATAAAGTTTTCAATCTCATTAATTGATATTGGGTTGTTCAGGATTTTTACGTCTTCCTGATTCAATTTTGGTGATTTGTACCTTTCTAGGAATCTGTCCATTTCTTCTGTATTTTCTATCCTATGGGAGTAAAGATTTTCAAAGTAGGTATTAATGATCTTTTGGGTTTCTGTGGGATCTATAGTGACTTCATCCTTTTCATTCCTTATTGCATGAATTTGAGATCTTTCCCTTCTTTTTTTGATAAGGTTGGCTAGGGGTTTATCAATTTTATTTATTGTTTCAAAGAACCAACTCTTTCATTCACTAATTTTTTGTAGAGTATTCTTTATCTCAATTGCATTAATTTCTGCCCTGAGTTTTATAATCTCCTCCCTCCTTGGGGTCTTGGTTTGGCTTGTTGTTCTTTTTCTAAGAGTTTGAGGTATAGCATTAGGTTATTTATTTGCTCTCTTTCTGTTTTCTTTATATTTGAGTTCATTGCTATAAATTTCCCTGTGAGGACTGCTTTCATTGCATTGCACAGATTCTGGTCGGTTGTACTTGCATTTTCATTTATTTGTAGCTATTTTTTAAGTTCTTCTTTAACTTCTTGTGTGACCCATTGGTTATTCAGGAGGTTGTTGCCTAATTTCCAAGTGTTTATGTTGTTTTTGGAGTTCTCTTTGTCATTAATTTCCAATTTTATTACACTGTGGTCCGATAATATGCAAGGGATAATTTCAATTCTTTTGCATTTAGGTAGATATGCCCTATGGGCTAGAATGTGGTCTATTTTAGAGAAAGACCCGTGTGCAGCTGAGAAAAATGTGTATTCTGATGTTGTGGGGTGGAACACTCTGTATACATCTACTAAGTCCATTTGTTCCCACTTTTGGTTCAGGTCTGTTATTTCTTTGCTGAGTTTCCGTCC
The DNA here is from genome assembly GCA_004027595.1 of Dinomys branickii. Taxonomy (NCBI): domain Eukaryota; kingdom Metazoa; phylum Chordata; class Mammalia; order Rodentia; family Dinomyidae; genus Dinomys; species Dinomys branickii. Next base: position 2,546 of record PVLD010020004.1, read on the forward strand.
GGTTGATCTGTCTCTTTGCATCAGAGGGGTGTTTAGGTCCCCTATTATCATAGTGTTATTAGTTATTTGATTTTTCACGTCTGTTAAGATTTGACTTGTAAAGTTTGGTGCTCCATTGTTTGGTGCATAAATGTTTAGGATTGTTACCTCTTCCTCTTGCAGCTTTCCCCTAACTAGTATGTAATGGCCTTCTTTATCTCTTTTGATTGTTTTTGGTTTGAAGTTTACATTGTCTGCAAACATAATAGCTACCCCTGCTTTTTTCTGGGGGCCTGTTGCATGGAGAATTGTTTTCCAACCTTTAACTTTCAACCTGTGGATTTTCTTTTGAGTAAAATGTGTTTCCTGTATACAGCATATCGTTAGATTGTGTTCCTTAATCCACTCTTCCAATCTTTTCCTTTTGATTTGTGAATTGAGGCCATTTACATTAATGGTTATAATGGTTATATGTTGGCTTATTCTAGTCATGTCATTTACTTGTTGTTTTCCTTCTTTTGCTGTCTGTTTACTTACTTGTCCTGTTTAAGGAGTTATTTCTATCGTTGTTCTAATCAAAATAAATATTAACTCTTTATTAGTTCACTATTTTAGAGATTTGGTACAGTAACAAAAAGCTGACTAACATTAACTATGAGGATGGGAGATTTGATGTATAAAACATGTACGAAAAATACAAATAAATTAAAATCAGTGAAAAGTTATATTACTAAAGTTTTCAATAACTTTCCATATAACTCCTATATAATTCAAATAATCTGGAAAACATGAAGTTGAGAGAATTCAAATCTGTAAATGATGGTTGTCAAAGATGGTTGATCATTGAAATCATCTTAAGAAAGAAACATTTAAAATGACATATCGTAGGAAGTAAAAAAAATAAAATGTGACATTCAAGGTCTTCACCAACAATGTAAGAAACTCCAGTATTTTGGAAGTTTGCATTTTTCAGACTTCCCATGTGACTGCAGTAATTATTTAGGTATGACCACGAATATGTGTTATCTAAGGTCCACTTTCAGTGTTCCTGACTTGGTTTCTTTAGGTTTGTGATGCGGGTGTGTGCTGTTCTTTTTTCTTTTCTCATTTACTACTGTCTTTAAAATAATATTTAAAAACAGAAAGCAGTGGAAGAACTAAATGAGAAAGAAAATGCTTATAATTTTAAAATATAGCACAATTTAAGTTCCTATATACTACATCACTGAATCTGGCTGTAGACCTACTATGAAATTCTAATGGTACCACAGAAGCATATTCCAGGCACATAAATGCAATGGTATTCATTCAATTTAAATTCTATGAGTCTTATTATAAGTTTCTATGATAGCTTTCTATGCAGTTTTAAGACATGGGAGGTTCTAAATCTCTGCCTATCTGATGTATTACTCTTTGAGGAGTTTCTTTATTGTTTAAATGAAACAGTTAATTTGGAATTTGCGGAATATTAGATTTTCACTAGAATTTCAGGAACTCAAATAGAATATTTTGTGTAGCTCAGCTATTTGTTGGTAAAGTGTACAGTGAAATATTACTTTCAGAATAAATTAATTTTAAGGAAAATAAAAAGAAAAAAGAAAACTGTGGAGTAATTTTTGATAGAAGAGCTAAAAGTTATCATCAAATTAAAAATTGATCAAAGTATTTCAGAAAAATGTACATGTAAATATGATAATTAGGAAGAAGCAGGGTCTGTGGACATGTAACTAGAAATCTTGTATTCAGCTCATGGTAGGTAAAGCATAGATTGGGATGTACGTGTGTCACAAAGGTGATCAAGGAGAGTTGGTGGCAGCTAATGGTACTTAACTGGAAATTGTGTATTATAACACTGTTCTGGGGCATCTTTTTGACATAATGGATTACTCATTAACAAACTGATTCAAGTGAGGTTCTGCAAGTTCCACTAATTTAGGTAACTTTTAAATATATGACACTTATTAAACTGAATGATTTGGATTTGAAGCAAATTAATCCACAGAAATGTTCTGTAGTAATCCTTACTCATGCGGTGGGCTATATCCCAGGTTTCTATGATTCTAAGATCTATGCTGTTTTGATTCCATTTTATTTCATGAGATGAGATCTTTTTCAAATAGATTAGTGAGATATAATAAAATATGTGTGCATACATTTATCTGAAGGAGTGGTTAAAATGAAAGAAAGAATATAGATAAACTTTGAAACACAGAACAGATGTGTTTATAAAGGGAAGTGAATGTAAGAAGAATTAAGGTGTGTTATCTTGATGTACAAACTTGCCAAGAGGAATACAACATTATGTACTAGAAGCAAGTAATAAATATAAAAATTTAGAAATTATGACTACTCTGTGTACTTGGCTAGTCAGTACTTTGCAGCCCAAAATAAATCAGGCAGAATAAGTACAGAAGGTTCAGTAGCTGCCATTTGATCTAGACAATGCTTCTTCACCTTTTAAAACAAAATTACTAAAATTCTTCCAGCACAAACTTATTTAAACCAAGAATAACAACAGTAACTACATAATAGGGCCATCGTGAGAACTCCATCATTGCTTCCTAACTTTACTGAACAGAAGGAACATGATGCTATGCTAATATTCTAGTAGATTTAACAATAAATTTCTACTGTATAACTAAAGTTCTGACCAACAACCTCAAATAATGAAAATAATATTAATATAAAACACCTAGGACTGTCCGTGTTACTTGATTTGAGGAAGTATTGTTTTGTAAAAGGATAGACCACCATATAGAGCTTAGTACATGGAATGCCAACACTGAAACAGTAACTATCCCTATAAAGAACATTTCCTTGTGATTAAGTCAGTTTTCTCCTTCAAGAATGTACCATGAGATATGTAGTATAAAGTGAAGAATTTCCCTTCGAAAAATCACGTCATGTCCCTTATTCACTGAATTCTGGTTGGGCCAGCATGCCTTGTGCATACATTCAATTTGCTGTGGCAGTCTAATTCCAAATAAATAAGTAATGTGGTGATACTTGTATCCATCTTTGGAATAGGTGGTCTTAGAGCAAAATTCTTTTTTACAAAATTCTCATCTTTTAAAAAAATTCTTCAAAGATTTATGATACAACAAATATATTAACAATATTTGTATTTTCTCTTTTCCTCCAACATATAAATGTTTGCAATTTCAGGGATTTTCTCTTTATAAAAGTTTAATTTGCAAGAGAATTCTGACCCTCTTCATGCTTCTGACTGAGGATCTGTGTGTGTTTTTGTTCCTCAGTTCTTTTTTCCCTCTAGATTGCTGAATACATCAAATAAGCACCATGGCAACAAAGTTCTCTAAAACTTCTTGTTCTGACTATTTAAGGATTTAAATTTTTGCAGTAAATCTTCTTGTCTTCTTTATATTCACTATTTCAAGTGAAATTGAATACGGTTCTTTGATTCTATCATGGTACATATAGGATGATTAAGGGAGATAAAATTAATAGATGGGTAAGGAAAATTAAGTTAGTTAAGGTTGCATGTTTAAGTGAGTAAATATTTACTGTTACATAAAGGATTAATTCTTGAATTGATAACCTCTGAATTTATACATGACCTTTCAAATTAAATGTTCCACTGAATTCCACTTGGTATTTATATTTTATTATATTCATAGTTTGCACCAAAAGCTTGTTTGCGTTTCTCTCAAATTTCACTTCTCGATGTATTTGCTAATTTAATATTTTATTTTTTCCAAAACAACAAGTACTGGCAGACTAAAAAGAATCATTGAATATATTATACCGCTTGTAAAAATTATGTGTAATTTTTCTTCAAATACAGTCAACAATAAACTCATGAGTATCTTCTTTACTACTTAGCACAAAACATTCATAATGTGTTAGATTATCATCTCTTCCCATTTTCAATAGTGGTATACTACTTTGTGGAAATTTGACTAAATGATTTTAGAAAATTCAAAACACTTTTTGGTATGAAAACTTTTTTTTTTGCGGTACTGGGGATCAAACTCAGGACCCTGCGCTTGCTAGGCAAACGCTTATTCCACTGAGCTATATCCCCAGCCCTGGTATGAAAACTTTTGTAGGCACTATATACTGCCAAGGTGTAAAGTGAACTTTATCATAGCCTGTAACATTTTCTTTTAAGAAGAAGACACTTGAAATAATATATATTAAAGACTGATTATAAGATACATTTTAATTCAAGAGCAATTAGTTAAACAAATAATTATATTTGTTAAAAATAAGATGGAGACAAATAAGACAAAAAACTGTTGTATTAGTATATAAATGATTTTTACCAGATTTTAAAATGTAATTATATCTCTTGAAAGCAACAGAAAATGCAAATTCTATAAGTTATGATTCCCAATTAATGAAAACTCCCAGCTCCCTTTCCTAGAAAATATGGCATACACTCGTGCTGTTCTAGCTGAATAAATTCTCATGGCAATTACTCTGCGAAGTAATTGTGTAGGTGCCTTTTTTTCTTTCTTAACACGAATGCTTACACATTTGCTCATGAAAGTGAAATTGCTTCCAATAAATCAAATCATATAAAGCTTTTAAAAATGCAGATGCACTGAGTTTCTCTTCATGAGAGTAATTCAGTCTGAAATATAAATATCAATTTCTTTTTTTAAATCAGTCTTTGTACATATTGGCAGTTGAAGAGCCTGAGAAAATGGACCTTTACCAGGGAATATCTGCCGAAGTTCTTTCTGCTGTTGATGTGCACATTTGGCTTACCAGATGTTCTCCGTTGATTGAGCCACAAGTGAATAAATCCTAGAATTGCCTAATATTCTTTCCCTCAATCATTCTTTTCACAGTCTGTGCCAGTCTAAGAATAGATGCTTCACAAGAAGTAAAAACAAAGAAAATACAAGAAACCTCGTGCTTGTAATCACAGAACTCTGGGAGGGTGAAACCTGATGAATATTGAAGGTTAGGAATGCTTCAGAATCCAGCCTGATTCTTCTATGAAATGTTAGCATATATATCACCATGACTGTGTCTACTTCAAAAGGAGTTTAATAATGAAGATTTAAAACAAATTCAAATCTTTTTTGTTATTTGGATTTATAATTTTGTTATAGTGTTCATTGGTACTCACTTATCTAAGGTATTCTAGCACTTCCAGAGGAAACAGTCACAAATACTACACAATAGCATTAAATGTAGACAATGTACAGAATTATCACTTATTTAGATGTTAACTGTTTAGTTGTAGCAATTATGACTGTCCCAGAATGAACTGTACATCCTTCAGATTCATAAATTGAAGTCCAAATCCTTATATTGACGCTAAAGGGAGATAAGGTCTTTAGAACGTAACCGTTAAAAGAGACCATGAGGATGGGGAATAGAATAGAGCAGAACTAATGGAATGGTCCTGGGAGCCACTTATTGGTCAAGCAGTCAGGCTCCCTCAGTACTGAAAAAGGCACCCTGCCGGACAATTACAGTCCTTAGTCGCGAGGCAACATTACCGGCCATGATACTAACTTTGCAAGTGTATAAAATAAATGTTCCTATTGTTGAAGTCAGTCCTCTTGCTCATCAGGCAAAGGTAATTCCCCTGACCATGACTATCGTCTCTTGTCTTTATTCTCTGTATCCTCTAGCCATTTTCTCCTGGGGACCATGGAGGGACCACTGACTCCCACGGAATAGAACTGTGTAGAGTCTTTTAATGAGGAAAAGATTCTCATTCTCTCTTTATAGTTCTCTCTCTCTCTCTCTCTCTTTCTCTATTTCAGAAACAGTGAGAAAGTAGCCACCTTTAACACCCAATAAAGCCTTCATCAGAAACTGATAATGCACACACCTTAATTTCAGGTCCCAGCTTTTAGAACTATGAAAAAATAAACTCTATTTTTTGTTACAACAATCTCCACAATAGAATGACGATGCATTCTTTAAAGCAACAGATTCTTTATACCATCAATTGCAGTCTCATAGAATCTCACTGTTACTTCATTTATATGGATTTTTTTCATAGGCTATAGTTCTGGGAAATCTGACATTATCTTATTTTAAGACCTTTGTTTCCTGGTACATGTTTATAATACACATTAAGTGCATTCATTATAAGGTGTTAGTACATGCACACAACACATCTTAATTGTTTTTATCCATTTACCCTCGTCCCCTATCCATCACTCAGTCTCCTTTTCATTTGAAAATATCTATCTTCCTTTTTGTCTTTTATTTACTTCTTATTTTATTCTTTCAATTATTTATATTTTCAGTTTTCATACAAGAGAAACTATATGATCTTTAAACTTGTTTGCTTTATTTCATTTAATATTTTGGTCTCAAAATACATTTATTTGCTTACAAATTCCTCAAATTTATCCCCCTTGATGGCTGCCACATTTTTTTTTACATTCATGTGTTGATTGAATTTACTTTTCAGTTCTTATCGCTGAACACCACATCAACCGATAAATAGCAAAGTGTGGTGAAACACACATAATTCCAGAGAATCACATGTTTGAATCCACTTAAATATTTAGTGAGATCTTATCTCAAAAACAAAGTTGAAATATACACAGGAAGGAGGAGCGGGGGGTAGATATAGCTCAGCATGACAGTCTAAGTTTTGACTTCCAGCACAAGAAAAAAAATAAACACCTTTTTTATATATCAATAATAAAATTTCTTTCTTTACTATAAAGAAAGAAATAAGGAAAACAATTCAAGTTACAGTGGAATGGAAATACAAAATACCTCGCAAGTGACATAAGCAAAGAACTGAGAGATCTAAAATAAAAATTATGGAAGACTGAAGAAAACAATCAAAGAAGACACTAAAATAATACCATCTTCATGGATTGGCAATAATAAAAATGCTAAAATTATCATATTACCTCCAGCAAAGTGCAGATACTGTAAGTTTCTGTGATAATTCCAATGGTATTCTTCCTAGAAACAGTTCCTAAAATCATACGGAAACAAAAAAGACCCAGAATAGCCAAAGCAATCCTAAACAGAAAGAATAAGCAGAAGGCATTATTATATCCAGTTTCAAATTATACTACAAAGCCAGTATGGCGCTGTCACAAAATTTAAAAAAATTTTTAGATACTATCAGTGGAACAGAGTACAGCGCATGGAAACAAACCCATACAATGAAAACTACCTCTTGACAAAGGAACGAAAAGACAGTCTGCAGAAAACAGCCTCTGATATAAAACATTATTCACTCATTATTGCACACCTGTAAAGTTATGGAAAATGGAAACAAGTTCTGTAGTGACAAAAGTATATTTATTCCCTTAAGGCCTGAGTTATGAGGTTGAATCCAACTGAACCTATTCAAATTACTCTGAGAGATAAAAATTGCTTTATTGAAATCATGGCATAAATTTCAAGAAACATCAGAAGTGTCTCTAAAATGGATCAAATTTACCACACATAATTTTTGCTATAACAATTTCATTATAAATTTAATGACTAACAAATGTTTTGGATCATGAAAAGTGTTCACTCAGATTTTTATTTGCATTAGTAATTCTTTACAATTACTAAATATACTAACTCTAAATTGACATAAAAATTCAAAGTAAGTAGATTTTTTAAAGTAAGTATAATTTTAAGAATGGAAAATATTTCATTATTAAACATCATTAAGTAATGTAATTTAACCTTGGGAAATGGTAAAGTGACAAAATATATGTGTGGTTCAACTCACCCAAAAAAGCATGCTAATTAACAGCTATCCACAGGCAAAAATACCTTCGTTAGTTGTGTGTTGTTCACACCAGAGTCCCAGCACTCTGGGAGTGGCTTAGGGAGAAAGTCCTTGGTTCAACCCTCAAAACAGCTGGCACAAAAACCAATCAACCAGTCAACCAAAACCTTCAAAAGCATCCTGGAACCTATCAGTAGGACAAAATATCTCAATATTTTGAGGACGTGAGAATAATCAAACTCAAAGGATAAGGGGAGAATTATCTCTTGTTGACTGTCACTTGTCCCCAAACTGGAACAGGGCCATGCACAGAAGATTCTCCAAGACTGGCACGTTTTTTTGTAATAGCAGTTTGGAAAGAGACACTCAGCTTCCCTATTGTTGTGGGACCTTTCACGTAAGGCTCCTGCTGTCACATCCCAAAGGAAATGTTGCAAGCAGACAGCGTTAGATTGCCTGAAGTAAGTTAAAAGCAAGGAACAGAGGTGGGATTCCGAGAACCCTGGGTGTGCATTTTAGACTTTGCTCTGCATTCTAGTCAGTGGAAGCACTACAGCAATAAGAACACCCTCAGATATTCTCAAGAAGCATAAACCACAGGCCTGCAGTGCCTGTCATTGACAGTTTGCTACACAGTTCCTGTTTAGTCTTCCCCTAGCCAAGGGACACATCCGTAATTAACTGTGGAGGGAGCACCTGACTTTACCCAGTGCCAGTGATGAAGTGGGTGATCCACCCACTTACAGGGTGTTCTCTGTAAGTTTTTTCCAACTGGGTAGACATCAACTGGGCATTGTTGACCCTTAAAAGGAAAGTTTATCCTCACCCAAGCTCAGCAGCTTTATGGTAGCTATACCAAACCTCTGTTCTCTGCTTAAGACTCCCTTCTTGAAGGCAGGATAGGGTTTACAAATACATGTTGCACTGTATCCCTGTCTATTTACTGTGGCTGAGCAGTAACCTAAGACACCTCACCAAATTTTGCAGCATAGCACATGCCCATATTTAACTGCAGGCTTCAAACAGTAGTCTACCCAACCCACAGAGAAAAACAATAACTCTGCCTAATCAGAGACAATCCAAGATCCCAAATGGTTCTGCCTGTAGTGGAGCATGGCAAGAGGTCTCAGTAGACCACAGAACATAATCAAAAGAATTGCTCCACCTTACAACACTGTGAGCCACGCTCACTGGTGCACCATACTCCAAGGTCTGCCTATCCAGGCTTCTACCAGTTGCCCTAATTGGAATGCCAGGCTGGATGAAATGGCATAGTTCTATCACCTCTAAAAAACATCTGCAAAGACAAGAATTGGTGGCTGTCTCCTTACCCAGGCAGACATCAACTTGAAGACATGAGCATCGTGAAAGATCATAGGACATAGCTAATGAAAGTAATAGAACTCCAACAGTGGAGTAGAAATAATGGAAATCTATGAAATAAATGACAAAAAATTCAGAATAATTTTAAAGAAAATTAAAGAATTTTGAGAAATATAGACCAAAAAATAAATGAAATTAGGAAGAAAATAACTCATGAAGAAAACTGAAAACTTTAATGAATAAAATGAAACAAAATTTAGGAATCTTTGAGATATAGAGTGTAATAATTGATATGAAAAATTGAACACAGGTCTTCAACAGCAGGCTTACTCAAGGGGAAGTATTTGCAAGCCGAAGGGTAGTGAAATGAAAATTGTATAATCAGTTCAACAACAACAAGGCAGAGCATGAAAAATAATAAAGGACTGTGTGAATCATGAATATTCTGAAAATAAAAAAGTGTCAGATTGAGAGTGTTGGAAGGTGACAAAAAGCCTGATAAAATATGCTTAAGGAAATAGTGAGTAATATTTTTACAAATTTGGAAAAAGACATAATCATCCAAGTATAGGAAACCTAGAGGTCATCTGTGAAATATGAGCACAGAGTGCACTGTAAAGCAAATAATAAAAAGGCAAAGAAAATTTAAAAAATCAAAAACATCAAGGATTAAGGAACATCTACATTAAAATAAGTCACAATACAGATTTCTTTAAATTTCCCAGCAGAAACTCTGCAGGTCAATAGAGAAAGAGATAATATATTCAACATGCTATGCATGGGAATAAACTTCCAAGAGAAAAGTCATCCTTTAGAAACAAGGGAGAAATGAAACCTTTCTCAGCCAAATGAATTCTAAAGCAGTTCATCACTGCAGAGCTCCTTTAAATGAATTGCTATGGGACCTTTTGAAGCTGAAAGGAAAGGCTTCTAATAAACATTAAATATAAAAGCAAAAACTTCATTAATATAGATAGCACATCTTCATATACAGAAATCTATAATACCCAGAGATTAGTACCTAAAGTGATTTTATTTCTATTGTAAGGATTGAAAGATACCAAATGGGATGAAAACCATAGCGATGAAAATGTAAACTAAAGAGAGTGGTAGTTATATTTATACCTGACATAATAGACTTTAATTTAAAATAAAACTTTTAAAAAGAAACAAAAAAGAATATTACATCTTTTTTAAAGGACTAATTTGCCATGGGAAAATAACAACTGTACACATATATGCACCCATGGTAGGAGCACCCAGAGGCACAAAACATGTGCGACTTATAGGAGCAGATAGACCGCAAAACTGTAGAAGTAAGTGACCTCGGTCCTTCACTTACTATAGTAACAGCTACTTTGTACAGAAAAGCAATCAGGAAATATTGGACATGAATTATATTTTTAATAAATGGCCCTGACATATAGAGAATATTTTCTCCAACAGTTATAAGATTGCATTCTACTCAAGCACATTCAAAACATTCTCCAGCATAGCTCATATGTGAAGCTACAGAACAAATCTTAACAAACTTTATAGTAGCTAGAACGTACTAATTCCTGGAACTCAGTGGTGTAAAAGTAAACGGCAAACAGCTGGAAAATCATGGAAACTACAGGGACGTGCAAGGAAACAAGGCTTTAGCCAATGACTAGGGAATAGGTCAGAGACAGTAAAATTACCTTTATACACAGATGGGGTCATAGACAGCAAAACTTAAAGAATAGAACAAAGGTAATACACTGTGGTAAATTTACAATGACAAAGTCTATCTGAAAAGAAGACCTCAAATAAACAACTTAATGTTGTATCTCACAAAGCTAGGGTAAAAAAGGAACTAAGCTTAACTGTAATAGAATGAAGGAAAACACGAAGATAACAATTTAAAAAAATGAAATAGAGAACAGAAAAACTCGAAAAATTCAATGAATTTAAGAGTTGACTTCTAAAAAGGTAGCCTCATGCAGGGCATACCTGTAGTCTCAGGAACTCGGGAATTTAAGGCAAGATTTTTGCTTGAACTCAGAAGTTTTTAGTTAGCTCAGGCAGTATAGTAAGATAAGACTCCATCTCAAAAAATAAGAGGAGAGGAGGAGAAATGGGAGAAAAAGGAGTCAAACAAAAAGGTCAGAAGTGAAAGAGGACATTAGAGTAAACACAGGGGGATAATCATATGAAAATAGTATGAACAATTATATTCAAACTGGATGATCTAGAAGGAATAGATAGATCCTTCATCACATCCAAGCTACTAACAGAAAATCTGAACAGAATAACTGTGGTTAAGAAGACAAAAACATTAATGGAAAATCTCTGACCAAGGAAAAATCCAGAACTGTGAAGCTTCCCTGCTGAAATTGATCAAATATTGAAGACATTAGTAGCAATTACTCTCAACATTTTCCAAAGCAGTCAAAGGGGCTGGACTGTTTCCAAACACATTTCAAAAGCCAAGATAAGTTTGAGACAATGCTATAAGAAAACAAAACTGCAGATTGATACACCTTCTAATCATGAACACTCGCAAATTCTCAGCAAAATATTAGTAACCAAAATTTAATAACATCTGAAAAGAATCAATATGCTCAAATGGGATTTATCCTTGTGTTGCAGAGACATTTCAAAATAGTCAAATCAACCAATGTGATATACAATTATTAACAAAATGATAGGTAAATATCATAATGTCATTTCAGTGAATACAGAATTTATGTGACAAAATTCAACATATTTTCATGATAAAGACAATAAAATAAATGTAGAAAAATGTAACTAAATAAATAATTTATATATGTATAATGTAAAGTTTTAGATCACATCATTCTCAACTATGAAATGTTAAAAGCTTTTATTCTAAAATCAGAAAAATACCAAGATGTTCCCTTTAGAAATTATTTGCAACATAATACTAAAATTCCTAGCTAGAGAAATTAAGCAAGAGAAAATGAAAAGACATCTGACGAGGAAATGAGGCAAAGAAACACTCTCAGTTTGCTGAAGACATGAGCTTGTATATAGAATACCTTTAGGATATCACCCGAGCAGTTAGAGTCAAACAAATTCAAATGCAGTTCATAAACCAACATGCAAAACAGTGATGTTTCTATGTAGTAGCAATCTCCAAAAATGAAAGTAAGAAAACAATTCCACTTACAATAGCCAAAAAATACTTATATGTAAATTGATCTAAGGAACTGAAAGATTTTTTAATGAAATCTACAAAACATTCATTGAAGAGAATACTAAAAAGTGCCAAGATGTACTGTGTTCATGTATTGATAAAGTCAACAACACAAAATGGTTTATACTACCCAAAGTGATCTGTAGGTTCAATGTACTCTTTACGAGGAATTCTTCCTATTCACAGAAATAGATAAGCTAAAACTCATGTGGAATTAAAACATCCAAATATCAAAAATCAAAACAATTTTGAAAAGTAAAAGCAAAGCTGGAAGCAGTACAGTTTCTAATTTAAAACTGCATTACAAAAATGGACTAGAAAGTGAGAGGCATAAAAAACAGATGCATGGACCATAGTGATAGCAGCCACAGTCCGGAAAAAATCCATGTGCTTCTGCTCAGATTATTCTTCATAATAGTGCCAAGAACACATAAAGAAAGAACAGTTGCTTCACTAAATTGTGTTGGGAAGATTTTTATGTCAATAGATAAGGTAAAAATAAAAGCAGACATTTATCTAACTCACATGTGCAAATGAGCTATAAATGTAGTAAAGACTTAAATGAAATACCTGAAACTAAAATTAATTGATGAAATCCTAAGGGGAAAACCTCAGAACTCTGGCCTGGGCAATATTTTCTGTTTTTGTTTTTAATCTGAACACTCATACACAGACAACAAAATGATATAAGAACAGCATGGAATCAGACTGAAAACCATCCACACAACAAAGGAAGCAAATGATAACGCCATAGCACAACCCATGAAAGGGGAGATTTATTTGAAAATCATTCACCTGATAAGGTGTTAGTATCAAAAATATTTCCGTGAAAAGTGAACTATTTAATTTAAAAACCAGCCAACAACCTAAATAGACAAAAATACCTAAGTGCGGCCAACATGCATGTAAAATAGGAGCCACATACTGAACGTTTAGAAAAAGTAAATTAAATCCACAATGAGATGTCACCTCAGAGCTGTTTCACTTTTACTGAAAATGTAACAGTGTTGTTGAATATGAAAAAAACTCAGTCATTGTGGGTGGAAATATAAAGTAATACAGCAATCGTGAAAAATAGTATGAGTTCTTCACTAACGACAGAAATATAGTACGCCTACACTTGTGTGCTGAGACATTCCGAGATCCCTACTGGGTGCTTATAATTGCAGGTAGCATCAGTGTGAAATATTGCACATTACTGCAACTTAACACCTTACTGCTATGAATGGCTAAAGGAAATATTGCAAATATGCACAATAGAATGTTATTCATCATTTGAAACAAAGGAAATCTTTTCTTTTGTGTGTGATGTTTAAATGAGTCTGGAGCACATTATTCTTACTGAAATTGTCCGGGCACAGAGAGATACATATTAAACAATTTAATTTAATGGAGGGACCTAAAATTAAATTTATAGAAGTAGATAAGGAAATGATGGTTAGAGGCTAGGATGGTGGCAGAAAGGGAACTGGGGGTTTCTGATCATAAGGTACAAATACAAATATAAATAAAATTGCAAAGGAGGAATATGCTTTGAAAGTTTCCAAAAAACAAGTTGTCTCTAATGAATACTGTGTTGTTTATTTCAAAATTATGAAGAAAGTAAAAATCAAATGTCTCTTCATAAAAAGTGATGGGTGAGAGTGGTTGTGACTATATTTATATCAAAATATCAGATTTGAATTTGTATATTTTACAATTTAAATAATAAGAATATTAATGATAAAATAGGAGAAAATAATATAATTTTTATTGTTTATTTTATTATGTCTCGTTTTGAGACAATGTCTTGCTATATAGTTCAGGTTGGTCTTGAATTCATTATGTAACCTAGGGCTGGCTTTGAACTCAGTGGTCCGTCTGCTTCATCCTCCCAAGTGCTGAGATTACAGGTATACACCATCACACCTGGTGTGAGGGTATAGTTTTCTGGCTAAAATGGTATAGCTTTCTGAAAATAATTTCCAATTAAAAATTGATTCCAGAAAATAATACTAATTCAAGAAAACGTAAGAAAATTTTCTGAGAAATTTTTTCAAGGAAATACATATGTCGGTATCATTTCACATGTAGAACTATCAAAAATATGACATATATATATATATATATATATATATATATATATAATTCTAATTCCAGGTCAGAAAGAAGATATTTATTTGAAAAGTTTAACAATATTTTCAAATATATATATAACAAATGGAACACAAAAAGGGAAACCAAACTTCACCACATTCAAATAAATTATCTGTGAATTATTTTCTTTAAATTCATGTTCATAACCCAGTACAGAAAGAGTTATTTAACAATTTAACATCAATACTTTAACATCCATTTCATGGTTACTAAAATAAAATTTCACATATATCGATCATGTAAAAACACATATATACATGTATGTATTTCTTAATAATATAAGAACTATTTAAGTAATAACCCATACATAATAAAAAATAAGGATGAACTCATATGTAATAAAACATGTTAAATGTGTGTTTGTAGTAAAGTAGATGTATGAAAATACTAAGAAGATAAGATGAATTGAAAATTCATTTATGTCTCCATTTATGTCGGCATTAATTTTAGTGGTATAAGGATTTCATTCGTGAGAAACAAGAGAAAATATAACATCACTAATATTATAGAATTTTTATATGCTTCTGTGACCTAGAAAAACAGAAAACTTGCAACACCTCTAATTAGAAATAAAAGCCCTTGATGTTTAAGTAATATGAATAGTTGCTGGAAAAACCAAGAAATTCATAAAATGTTTTATTTTCATTACACTTTCCAAATTAAAAGTTAAATAATTTCTTGAATATATAGTGCTAATTTCTGATTGAACTAACAAAAAATTGATTTCAATGAGTAAAAACTGTAAAGTATAAAAATGTCTGGTATTGAAATTTGTGTAAAATATGGAAGTTATTTATCAAAGAGATTATAAAGTACAATACTATCAAAGAACTACTATATAGCCCCCCAAAATACACAGACATATTGTGTTACTAGAAGAGAGAACTTAGTGTTATAAACTTATTGATTCTTCCACTACTGAAGTCTTTGAGGAATTGAAATAAGTGAGTAAAAAATAAGAAGAAAATCCATATCTATAAGCAAGACCTGAAATGAAAACTGTTTTTGAAAGATATTTTGTGCTTCACAATGTTACAGCAATTTTAAAAAAGAGAAACAATACAATGGGACACGTATTGTACAACTAAAATATAATATGTGCACACGTACTTTTTCATATAATTGTATCACATGTAACTTGTGGTATAATGTAATTTAGATATATTCATAATTTACTTAAATTGTGTTACTCCACTTTAAGAACAATGTAAAATGTCATTAATATTATAATATTAAGGTGTAAAGCATATTTAATGTACATCATATATGTGCACACACATATATTTGTATTAAATGTAGAAAAATTAAAAGTTTAGAAAACCCTTGATTAGTGAAACTCTATCATTTCTAATTTCTTATTATTTTATATTCTCTTTAATTGTTTAATCAGTCTTGCATTCTTATATCTAGCAATCTGAGCAACTTTGCTGAAGACAACAATATGTAGTAGAACAACCATAATTAACATCCTATTACCTTGTTTTGAAATTCTGTATCATGTTTATTATTTTTGTGTTGGTTTTGTTTTTGTCTTGGTTAATGTTATTTTGTTTTCTTTTCTCTTAAAAAAAATAAAATCATGGAAATAAAAAAATAAAAGTTTAGAGAACAAATATCTGGTATTAAGTAAAAAAAGTACCCAAAATGATAGAAATAATAAGTTTTCAACAAAACAATGTAAAGTTTTGGGATATATCCATCCTCTGAAAACTAAACGTTAAAAGAGTGAGAAAGCATATTTGCTTTTCATAGAATCATGTGTATTTAAGCTAAATATAATTTTCCATAACATATTTTTAAAAATACAATAAAATTTTAAATAAAAAGAATAATGGACTCACATAGAATTATCTTATTGCAGCTGTACATATTACAATTATAGTATCTTTTATTAAAGATGTGACATTTGACAATAAGCTAATACTTTAGAAATATATAGTTCTTATGAATGCCAGATTGATAAATAAATCCATTAGTGAAATTCTAACCTGTAAACACATTGAAGTTCTAGGATTATTTTGCGAAAATAAATGAGAAATGCATTACTATACGCAGAGTGACAGAATGTGTTTCTTTTGCTTTGATTCCCCCATCTCAGAATGCAAACTTATTTGGAAACAGATTCACTGAATGTGTAGTTAGGACAAAGTTTTACTGAAATATGGTGAGCTCTTAATACAATATGATTAGTAGTCTTAAAAATAAGATGGCTATTTGAAAACAAATGCATATGCTGAAAAGTCAATTGAATATGATGTATAAAGGTATGCAGCACAAACCAAGGAATGCCAAAGATTACCTAAAATCATCTACCAAAAGGTAGAAAGAACCAAAAAAGTATCCACCTACAGCATTAACACAAGCATAACTTTGCAGAAATCTTGACATTAGACTTCTCATTTTTATAAATGTGAATAAACAAATTTCTGTTTTGCACAACCCAACTTGCAATAAACTCTTTCGGTAATTCCAGGAGTTTAATACAGTATGGTTGGCAGGTTTATATAATAATGGCAAAATATTTGGAAAATATTTACATGACAAAGAACAAAATGACTGTTTACAGAAGATGGGAAAACCAGAGAAACATGTCATTATAGAGTTTCCTAATAGCTAAAGAAACTTTGAGCACAAGAAACTAAATGAGAGGCATAACCATACCTGACTTAAAAATATACTACAAGGTTATAGGAATAAAACAGCATGATATGGAAACAAACTGATGGTAAGAAATAGTGTGAAAGTAAAGCTACATATTTATGGTCACAAAATGTGCAGAAAAAAGCAGAGATAGAAGAGAGGTAAGCAGGGACTTGGAGTGAGACCTGGTGATAATTTGGCCTAAAAATATAAAATTTCATTGGGCTGAGTGTGGTGGTGCACACCTGTAATCCTAGCACTGGAGTGGCTGAGAAGGGAGGATCATTGTGAGTTAGAGACAAGTGGGGGCTACAAAGTCAGTTCAAGACCAGACTGAACTGCATAGTGAGACCCTGTGTCAAACAAAAAGACAAAAAAATTTCAATTATATAGGAATATTAATGTTAAATGATATATTAGACAACAGATGAATATAGTTTGTAACTATTATATTCTTAAAAATTGTTCATATAGTTAATTTTCTTTTTCTTTTTCTTATTTTTTCTTGTTTTTTGCTTTTGCAAGGTCTCGCTATGCAGTTCAGGCTCTCCTTGAGCTCACTGTGTAGCCCAAACTGGTCTTGAACTCACAATGATCCTCCTGTCTCAGCCTCCCAAGATCTGGGATTAGAGGCAGATGCCAGCACACTCAGAAAAATAGTTAATTTTTGTTTTTTTGTGTTTTTTTTCACTTTTATTTTAAAAGTAAAGAAACAAAAACATTAACAAACAGACACAAAGTAGCATAAGAATAGTACAATCAAAACTGAGTTACAGACAAGGTGACAGGGAATCAACAATGGTTGTTGCATTACATATTGACAACTGCGAAGTGTATAGTCAGGAAAACAGATATAGACATGCAAAATTGATTAAACAAATAATCATCAACTATTCCTTACAACAAAGTGACCTAAGTCCATAGTACAACTATGTTAGATATGCTGCATATACATACATACTTACATACATACATAATTATCCCTTCCTTCCTTTTTTGTTTTTTTATATAATTTTCTTTTTAAAGTGTGAAAGAAAAAGAACGACATCAACAACAAAAAATAACAAAACAACAACAAAATTAAATAGTTAATTTTTGATGTTGCTACTAAAAATGATTACTATGCCAAGCAAAGCACATGTTAATTATGTTGACTCAACAATATCACAATATGTACATGTTTCAGAACATTCTACATGATAAATGTTTATAATATTTGTCATTCAAATTGATTATAAATCTGAGTATGCCTTTAAATTATTATATTATCCTGTTTTACAAACTTTACATAATTAAAATTCTATATCCAGACATGCACCAACTTCTCATCATAAACATACTCATTATGTACTTAAAAGTATACTAATAAAATATTTAGTAAAGTTTAATGATGGGTGAAATGATGTATGCAGAGGGTTCTCAAAACAATTTTATTCCCCCCAATTTCATTTGAAATGAAAATCTAAGCTTTTTATGCTTATATTCTGTTTTCAACATTGCCTGTAACTTCTTTTCTGCCCTTAAAGTGACCTGGGATTGGCCCATTACCTTTCTTGTTCTTTCAAATCTCAAAGTCTTTCATGTTCATTAAAATTGGCCAAACTAGTGCCTTCAGGGATCTGGAGTTTGGAGATCAAGTTATTCATTCTATGTCCCTCCATCCCTCCACTTGGAATAAAGTTTTTCAGCAGAAAGCAGAACAGACCGAAGTAACAGTGTCTGTCACATCGTTGCGCTGGGTGGGATCTGTACTGACTCCATCCTGAGAAGGCTGACAGCTCTGTAGCTGTGACAGATTCACGGAGGCTTCAGACACTTTTTTGTTGTCAAGCTCTGTGGAGGAAAAAGCTAGAAAGGGTCAAATATTTCCTTACCTACTAAAGTTTGCTCAGTGTTTTCTTATTTTTGTTTATACAAACCGTACATAATGCTTCCGTTCCTTGTCGGAACTTAGCACATGAACATAATACATTTTTATCCCCTCTTCATCCCTCTCCCCTCTCTCATTCCTCCCTCCACCCACCCCTTGGTATCCCCGCCCTTGTTTTGGACACATTTTCAGTGCATAATGTTTACATTGCTGCTTAAAATTTTTAAACCCCATTTTGGTAAGGTAACTATAAAATGACATACATTCTCCTTTCATTTTTTTTTCTCTACCCAAAATAAATGCAGAAAACATGCTACAGACATGAAAATTAAAATGCTGTTTTATTACTTTTGCTTCTTCTCTGTTTCCTTTTTCCTCTATTACTTTTCCAATCTACCCAATCATTTCGCTCAAACTCTCATTATTTAATTTAATTTTTTGTCAGGTACTCGGGACAAATTTAATCAATCATTAATTAATCCATCAGCCTATCAGGTAACTGAATGACCTCGTCCCACCCTGTAGACATCTCAGAGTCCCTGAGATGTCTGTGGATCATTCTCCTTTACTTGATTATGGGGGCAAATGTTAGTAGTATAAACTAGAAGTGAAAATATTTAAAAATTGGAAAGATATATTGAAAACCTGTTTTAGAGAAAAGACAGCTAAGTCACAAGTAATATCCCTGAAGTGATATATTCAAGTACATGGTGAACATAGTAACAAAGCATTTTTGAAAATTGCTAAGAAGTAAATTTTCCTAAGCAAATAAATGGAGGTAAATCTTTTCACATAACAAAGAGAAATAATATATGACTCCTTTGGAAGCCATGAAGAAATATGAGTACTAAACTCACTATATGGGAGTTAAAAAAGCACAAAATTCGCGGTTATCATCTGAGACCAAAAAGGCCTGAGCATCAACAAATACTCCACTACTGAAAACATGCAGAGGACGTATATTGTCCTGCTGTCACAGTTTGAGCATCAATATAGTGAAAGTTCTGTTAAATTCCATACTTCTTCTTTAAGTTCATAACATTGAACAAATTTAAGGATATTATTTTTAAATAACCATCAATAAAAATAGAGAAAATAAAAAAAATCTTCATTTGCTAGCAGATGAAAGCAGTCAAAGAAACTAAATTTGCTATTTGTAATCTTGGAGAAAGGGAAATTAAAGTCAGCTGAAAATGAAATTATTATATAAATAAATTACAATTATATGAAATCTTAATTTTATTAAATATTAATAATCTTGGAGATTTTCTATGTACAAAATGTATAACTTCTAATAAAATGGAAAAAATGTTGAAGTAAAGATATTTAACTAAAAAACAAATTGTTGGTATGATACATTTTATAGGTTTATCCAATAGCCATCAGTAAATAACAAATGTAGGGGCTGTAAAATGAAATTATAATAGTGAAATTAGAATTCAAATATATATATTTAGAGAACAACATTATTAAAATATAAAATGAAAACAAAAACTGTATGTACATGTACATTCACAGGCATAAACACGTCCTATCCAATAAGGAATACAGTACAATATTCCAAAAATTAAAACCATGGTTTGATTTTTTTCTGTTAAATTTTAATTTGTCTGTGACCCAGGATATTCTTTCCAAGGACAATTTATCTGCATATACTCACTTTGAATGAGTGTCATTTAGATTTATAGCAAAAATTTCTCTTTCTGAAAAATCATTAAACATATTTTCAGTGTTTCTAATCAATCCTGGTGGAGAGAGTTGAAGACCATCTATCACTCCTCCAGTGCAGCAAGGCGGTTTGCATTGCCCCTTATACATATGTTGTCCAGTTTACACAGCCAAAAATGTTACCATCGAGAAATGTAATGCTTCTAAATGTGTATTTCACTACTAATCATATTTCAAGGTTCCTTAAATATTAAAATGAAGGAAGTTATACTAATATTCATTTGAAATTGAGCCATTTGTTCTTTTTCATTTTCCGTATAACTTTAAATATCATGTTAACTGTACCCAGTGTCAAAAAGGTTATGATTTTAGTAGTGTCTGAACAGATTTCTTTGCTTTTATCTTCAGTATTTAGTGTAACTTCTATAGGCTTTTGGAAACATTTTCTCATGTGCATATTTGTTTGCTTTCTTTAGCAAACAGTGCCTTGCTTTTCCTCCAATCGGTTATTAAGTATATTGGGAAGCCAAAAAATTTAGTGAGTAAATTCCATGAGAAACTGAAACTTCAACATTAAATCTTGTAGATTACCGGAAAAAAGCTCTGAGTTTTCACAATAGCTGCGCTTGTGTGCACATGGCCTGCAGTTGCAGGGTTTGCTCTCAGCTGTGGCTCTGGAAATTATATTTGTGTGTCTCAGCTTTTTTGGCTCTATTGTAAATTGTCTTTTCTATTTTATTATTTATATTGGAAATACTTCTGATTTAGTTCTTAATCTTCCTGCAAAAGATACAATGTACATTTGTGCTTCTTCATACATTATACATAACAATAAGCAAAATTTACAGCAGTGTAAGCAAAAGAAAGGGTAGCTTTACTGCAATGTATAAAATTCAGCGAATTCAGCAAAAGCCTTGAAATTATAGTAGAAACACTTTTACAGGCTGTATACATGTTAAAATACGCTCTTTAAATCTCTGTCTTTCTCTGTCTTTCTGTCGTGTGTGTGTGTGTGTGTGTGTGTGTGTGTGTGTGAGAGAGAGAGAGAGAGAGAGAGAGAGAGAGAGAGAGAGAGAGAGAGAGAGAGAGGGAGAGAGAGAATATGTATGTGTGTGTTTTCCTTTATAAGAAATGAAATGGTTTACTAAACTGGAAGTGACAAATAGAAACACACCACTCTCTGTTTGAAGTAATTATGTTTATTATGACAGCTTTCACTTTAAACTCTTCTATAAAATTTGGTTATGGAAAACAACACTAATTTTGGATCTTTGCATAAAAATTTAAGCTACTTCATGCTAGTGTATAATTGCCACTAATAAATGCATTTAAAAGCAAGAGTCTAACAGAGGAGGTCTTAACAGTTTCCTCAGCATGACTAGTTTCTTATTTACCCCAATCTCCTGTTTAGTGTATTTGGAATGCAGGAATGAAATATCTTGGGCTGGTTAATTTATACACAACAGAAATTTCTGGCTCACAGTTCTAAAGAATAAAAAATCCAGGATCAAGTTGCTGGCAGAGCCAGTATTTAAGTATGACATCTGCTTTAAAGACGGTGACTTTTGCTTTACCCGTACGTGGAAAAATGGAAAAAGGGACCTAGGGAATTTTCTTTCATCTCTTTTATAAACATGCTAATCTCATTCATAAAGATGTGTGATTTGATCTCTTCCCCAAAGCCCCACTTCTTAACACTATAAGATTGCTATATCAAGTTTCAATATATGAATTTGCAGAGGATCCATATATATATATTCAAGTCTAATTACTCCTGTTTTTTAAGATATTTATTTTTAGTGACTTGGAATTGTAAATTACTTCTTTAGCTTTCGGAGAAGTAAATCTCCTAGATTCTAACTAGTCTTGTAAATATAGTAATGTCTTTCTCACGGAGCATGGACTTGTATCCTTCACACATGATTATCCCTGTCTCTCAATACTACTTCACACGTAGAAGGATAACACCGATAAGCATAAAATAAAGAACATAGAGTTTTAAACACATTACCCATCCTTCTTTTACTTCCGAGTGTTTCTCATATTTTTCCATTTGTTTCCCTATAATTTAAAAATTCTACTACATTTCACTTGGGGTGAGTTGAGTAAGTTTTCTACCCCATTGCAATAGACCTGGCACCCATCACAACACTGTTGAGAAATGTCCCCCTGGACTGCTCAATTCCAACTGGTGTAATATTTTTTTAGCAAGTCTTTGTCTAAAGTCACTGTCTGAAATCATCTCTACAGAGTTCATTTCTATAAAGCGTTAACTGCAGAAATGAGCTAAATGGACTATTTGTGTGATAGAACTTGGGACTTTCCAAATTGAATGAGCACTTCTGAGTTATTTTCTTGAATTTGCCAATTTCATTTTCAATAGCAATAGTCATCTTCCTCTGCTCTATGTTTTGACTACTGCTTCTCCAGAAAACTGATGAAGAGATCCAGACAGAGGTGTGTTGTGTCCATCTCTCCACATGCAACAATTTTCCTGGGTTTTGCCTTGACAAATATAATGCAAACTCAGGGCTTCTGTTATCTTCAAGATATGAAAACTATCACATATCTTTGTTCTTCCTCACAGCTAAGAGAAAATATTTTTCTTGCAGAAATAATTTAATTTCAATAAGGTTTGAAATATCACAATTTTTGCCCATCATTAAGGTCTTTGAAAATACTTCTTATCAGCTTTATTTGGGTACATTTGTGGAAAATAATTGAATATACTTAGTATGTACAACTTGGTGATTTGATTCACTTTGGGAAACTATTGAGATAAATTAAACTAATTAACACATCCATGACTCATATATTGTGTATGTAGAACAAGAACATAAAATCTACTCCCAACAGACAGACTTCAAGTACAAAATGAAGAACCATTAAAACAATTGTTACCGTGCTACATATAAGATCTCAAAGACTTCATCTCATAACTGCAAGTTTGTGCTCTAATTTTGTTTGCTCCTATGACCATTTTACATAAGCAACAGAAATGATAGTATCATAAACGCTCCTATAAATAGACAATAGAAATTTTGCTTTCCTGTCACGGGGTTGTTGGAACACTTGAGTGGGAGTGAAATACCACATAATCCAGCACTTCTGACAGGGACTCTACGTTATCTTGAATTAACAGGATCGTAGAACTGTTTTCTTTTTTAATATTAGTTCCCAAAAATTCAGACAAACTTTGACTGTGGTACCATGTTTGTTAAGTCAATGAAATTGTCAACTAAAACTGAGGTAAATGGTGCTTAAATTATAACTTCTAAAGCACAACAGAAGATTGCCTGCTGGTAATTTTCCTGTAAGAAATATTTCCTAAGTTATTGTCTCTGTTTTGGGTAAGTTTACTCCTAAGCTATAACAGTCTTTCCAAGGATTCCTTCCAAGAATATCTTCTCTAGGCCAACATTGTTGTTCATGCTCACCTATTCATAAGAAGCTTGCATATTTTATTGGTTTAGTTTAGATATACTTAATGATAACATTCATCATAGGGAATTTGCACCTGTACATGATATATCCTGATTCTTTTTTTTCTCCCCATTCCCCTCGCCTCCCTTTCACCCCTCTTTCTCTCCTTATCTACAAAACTTTCTGTTTTACTTTTGTTCTCATTTTTTTCTTTTTCCTTCCTTCCTTTTCCCCTCCTCCCAAATTCACCTTTCCTTTTGAATGATTTCTTTAGACTTCACAATTAGGTAAATACATGCACCTTAAGACCATACACTTAAGTGAAATAAATCAAGCCCACAAGTGTAAATACCAAGTTGTCTCTGGTGTGAGAAAATGGAAGTATAATTAAGAACCAAAATGTATAATAAGTAGAAATATTAAACCATCAATAATTGCTGTTTTCCTTTACTTCATTAATTTAGTAAACCATTGTCAACATTTATGAGAAATTTCTACCAAGTTTACACAAATTATATGGCCCTAAACCAAGTTTATTTTCTCATAACATTAAAACAACCAACCAGTTTTAAAAGCACATTCGTTTCTTTGAATTATATTTCTGCCTAGTGAATCTTGGTCCAAATGGTTACCTTTTACCTATGAATTCCATTATTAGGGATTTGTACCAGGGCCTCAGAGAAATGACTGATAGATCCATTATCTGTGGACCTGATCAATGAACTCAAGAAGAAAAACATGTTCAATCCCTTCATTTGCTTAAAAATGGCATCCATCTTAGTTTCCTTGCTCTTGTTTTATGACAGTACATCTCCTATATTAAAAGTTCATATTCAGATTGATATAGAGTGGATTTTTTTATTTCCTTGCAGGCATGATGCTAAAAACAAATTTTACTTCCCTTTATATCCTGAAAGATAGAATTAGAACAATGAAATAGTAATTCACATGCTACTTAAATAATTGGTAATGTTATCTTAGTTACAAATCATGCTACATTTCTGATCTTCTTGACAGAAGAATAAGAAAGCACTGTAATCAGATGCTGCAATAAATATTCAAAAAATTTTCACTATCTTTTTAAAGCCAGCTGAGTTAGGGATGGTGAAAAGCACATAAGATTGTTGAAATCCATGAACACTGACCCATATCTACATTTTATTTGCAATGCAATAGATTCCTTTATCAGAACAAAGCTGTCCAGAACACAGCAGTCATGGATAAGCAATTCTTTAGATTTATAAAAGACAGTTATGATAAAATAATGGTATGTAAGAAAGGCAAATCTATGCCCAAAGTGTACCACACAATCAAAAACTGTTGCTAACTCAGTATTGAAATTTGCATAACATAATTGTCCAGTTTATAGCACAGTCTGTTCACCCCAAGGAAAGATTTCACTCGGGACAGTCATTTTTAGTCTTTCCTGATAGTGAAGTACTCATCCTGCCAGGTCATGGAAGTCAATTTTAGTGAACATGTGCATAACCGCTATTATGACTACAATGGCCACATTGTCAGTGACCTAAGTGAGCGAGACCTCAGGGACTACAGGAAGAGATGGATGTGTGTTCCCAGAAGGCAACGTAAAAATTCGGCCCTTCCTCTGAGGAGAACATCCTTCTTCAACCATTCACAAGGAATACAAATAACAGCTTACTTATGCAAATTTCAGGGCACATACCTTTTCTTTAGAGTTCTTTGTGTTCAAATTTCTACCTATTTTGCTTATAAGTTCCTGGCATGCATTCACGCTGTTGACAAAAGTCCATCAATGGATATACAAGTTTACATCTGCTCATTTCCCCCTCACTGACACTTTTATGCTGTCTGAAAAGATTTTCCTGTACTCCTGTTTTTCAGACATACCTTAAGAAAGGATTGTAGTTATTTGGCTGCCCATTTCCAGGTGGTCCCTGTATGTCATACCCACATTTTCTCAGGAAATATTTAAAGACATCATTGTACTATGACACATGTGTACCCGTATTTACTGAAGCACAAATCATAATGCACATATCTTGGAAGTGTTCTATATGTCCATCAACAGAGGAGTGGATAAAGAAAACTGTGGTATTATACACAGTGGAGTACTGCTCTGTAAAGAAGAATAAACTCAAGATGCATCTATTATAAGAAAATAATGGTAGGCAAAATAAATGAGACACACAAACTTAAATATTATATGGTTACTGTTATGTGGGGAACCCAAAATATAGAAAAAGAGAAAAGTAAAAATAGATAAGGAATAGGAAGTACAGAGATAGATCTTTTGTAAATGAGGAGACCAAAAAGTGGAACGCCCAGGAAAGAGAGGATGAAGAGGGTGATAAGAGAATGGAGTAACATTTTGTACAATCACGAGCTCTCAGGAGGAATGTGATCCTTGTGTACTGTGAACATGTACTAATGAAAGCAAAAATTGGAACAAAAGATAATTCGTTATTATTTTCCCAGGTGCCTCTGTTTTCTGCATAGGCAAGTGAATGAATATTTCAATGGGATTATGATGTCTAATTTGCCATTCTGTGATAACAGTGCTAATCTCTAAAATTTCTCCAAGATGTGCCATTATTTTCTTGTATTCTTTGTAGGCAGACATCTTTGTGTTTCTTCCACTTTCTCTTTGCAATGACAGCAATCCTCTCTCCTTACACCGGGAGACCCATGGGAAGTCTCATGTTGGGTCTGACTGTTCAAAGTATGCCCCAAACTGGGGAAATATCAGAATAGGTGTAGGGGTAAAAGGATCCTGAGCTGACTTCATCCATCACGAGAATTCAATTACCCCTCACTCCAACTGAGAGACCACAGGGGTATTTTGCATCTTCTGGGCTTCCTGCCAGTCTAGAAATTTGCGTTGCCATCTCTAAAGTCTAATAATTTAGTTTTCTTCAGTGCATCACCATCCGGGTGAAACCTCATGGTTCTGTTTGGGAAAGACTGGAGAAGAGGCTAACAGTATAAAGTTGTGGAGTCACAATGAGGTCCTTTGTCAAGTGAATCTGGCTTTCCATTCATGGCAAGGGGTTCTGGGTAAATGGGATCAAGTCAGGAAATGGAATGAGAGTTAATTTCACTGACTGCACATACTTCGCCTGTCTACATATAATGTATGTAACTATATCTTTTGAAATCCATGGGGATGTGAGTTTAGCCATAGGTCTAAAAGCAAAAAGGGTGAGAAAGGTAAGTCCTAAGGACAACACCTGGTAGTCTTAAGTATCTACCTTAAGAGAGGCAGTGTGTTTAGGTTCTTCAGTCACAAGAGGCTTAATCAACTCAGAGAAGGCTGCTAGGATTGCCATTCTGCCTAAATCAAAACCAAACCAAACCAAGCAGACCCAACAGAATCTCAATGTCTCCCACTTCAGAAATATCTCTGTGTCACCATGCCAATTTTCAGAATTCTGTTCCTTCCCAGTAAGTGCTTTCACTTTACACTAGTACATCATTTAAGATTGAGTATTTTATTCAGCTTGTAACTCTCCATTTCTAAGACTTGGATTTTCTTTTAAGAAAAGTCAGTATTGTGACTGTATGAGATAAAGATTTCTTTCTATTTCCTTATAGTTCGTATATGCGGAACTGGAACCGGGAATTTAAACCCCTGCATTCATTATTTTCTTTCAGCACTCTCCCCAGCATAGTTATAAGTTATAACCAGCCACTTCACCTTCGTTGAAAGTCTTTCAAGGTATCAGGTACCTGGCAACCCTGAATTTGCCTTTTATGAGTACTTAACTAGAAGCATTCAATAATTATATTTCCCTCTCTTTTGCCACCTTACTGTATGTATGAATATTTTAAGCCTTTACATCGCTCAAAATATACTCATAATACCTTTAAATGTAACTAGATTAGTGTTAGGGCTTGTATCTAGATGTTCTCCCAAAGCCTCATGCAGTCACAACCAGGGCTCTTTGGAAATGGCTGTATGCAGATTGTGTGATACTGGAATTATGGGTGTGTGGTACTTATTAGGCCACTGAGTGCAATGAGCATACTTCTGGTTGTGGCTGAATGGATTTACTGAAAACTGAATCTCCTAGCCTGAGTGTGGGTGGCATTCCCCAAAAAGGACTTGTAGCCTATTTGGGATAGTAGGGATAGGTGACATTGTGCCTGCTGCTGCTGCTTATTGCCACTGCCTCTTGTTGTGTCATAGACAGTTTCTTCTCAGTGATGTCTTTACTATGTCCCCCTGCTTTGGAGCTTGCTGACTATGGACTGAAACGGATGCAAACTGCGAGCCAGAATAAAACTTTTTCTCCTTTAACTTGTGGGTGTCAGTATTTTGTCTTACCATGAGAAAGGTAACCAAGACAAATAGAAAGCTAATTCCAAAACCCTGAAACAAATTAAGAGAATTTATCTTTATGATGCTGTTCTCCTACATTCATTCTCAGAAGTTAAAAGATACACCAGGAAATATGCACGAGTGTGTGTGTTTGTGTACACATAAACATGTCAGCGTATACATGTTAAAGTAAAAATGTACATTCTACTTTCAATATTGATACAATAAGTTCTTAGCCTCTTTGTTCTAAACGTGGCAAGAATAAAAACTTACACATCCACACACTTGCAAAAACTTGCATAAAACAGTCAACTGAGCAGATTACCACATAAAGTTTATAAGCGTACGTGACAAGAGCTCAGAGGACCATAGATATCAGATAAAACTTTCAAGATAGTGAGATAGCATAAAAACCATCTCCACTTTTCCTAGACTGCTAAAACTATCTTTTACCTTGGGGCATTTTTACTCCAACTCTTGCGGTACATGCAAAATTCCTTCCTCCAGATAATTCTCTGGTTCACCCTCTTAGCTTCTGTGGGTTTGCACTGCAATATCCACCGCATCACAGTGCTGTTTTCCTGGACTTCCCAAATCTCTGCTATGCTTTACCCATTTTATTTTAATTTATATTGCTCCACAGAATTTAATGTTACTTATTTTTTGTATGCTTTCATGTGGGACCCACAGTAATATAAACCCCATTCCATTAACCAAGGTACTTATTCTTAGTATCTATACAGACTTTTCACCCAATGGAAGGCTCTATAAAATTTTGTTGAACAATTAATGAATAAATATAATTTTTAATTTGTGTGAATATAAATTATCTTGAGGTGGAGACATGGTGAGAAGTCATGCTAATAGCTTGCGTCCAAAGCAACAGGTTAGAAATGTGACATATTTTGAACCACTGAATACTATAAAGCAGCTGACACACTGAATAGGCAGGAAGGCACAGGGACATTAAGAACAACATCAGAGGCTTCATGCAGCATCTGGTTAAGTATGAAATTAGTGTAGCAGATTTGAAGCAAAAAAACTGTCAGAAAGTTTAATTGGGGGAATTTGAGAATAATCTTGATGAACATTTGGAATTCATGCTCCAGGAGATATGCTAAGGTGAAAAATAAACATAAAGCAGAAATGCTTAGGAAATGCAATGATACACTTTTAAGTGAATGTTACAAGAGGATAAAGAGGAGAACTAGATCAAGAAGAATGTGTAAGTCTCCTATTTGGAAAAATAGATTTGGTAAATAGAAGAATAAACAGGGCAGATGGTGCGGATTTTGAGTGATAATTGGACTAG
Organism: Dinomys branickii; assembly: GCA_004027595.1. Lineage (NCBI taxonomy): Eukaryota > Metazoa > Chordata > Mammalia > Rodentia > Dinomyidae > Dinomys > Dinomys branickii. Next base: position 32,062 of record PVLD010020004.1, read on the forward strand.
TGGGTATTTCTAGCTTCAAATGCCTGGGCAATAAATAATTATATATGTCGAGTAAGAATTTTCTCACAAGGGTTTTATGATTGTGAGAGTTTGAAACTACAGCTAGTTATTGAAAGAATTTGAGCTGGGGTTATAGCTCAGCAGCATAGGGCAGGCCTGGCAAGCGTGAGGTCTTAGGTTCGATTTCTGGTACCAAAAAAATTAAAAAGTAACAGCATTTGAGTGATATTTGATGTAATAGGAATGGTTGAAATAAATAAGCAAAGCAATACAATAAAGTACACATGATGACTCTAGGTATAATAAGGAAAATTAATCTGTAGATGGCCACAGGTAGAAAACTGATCTTGGCATAGAATACAGGAAACAATACCTTCTATGGTAATTAAGGATGTTTTATCTGATCACTTTAAATTTTAAAAAAGTTATTGACAACATTCATTAGTTATGTGATTGCGGCTAGCTTCACTCATCCAACTTTCTTTTTCACAATGCGGACGTGTGTATGCAAAACAGGAACACACACACATGCATGCACATTCCACTGAGCTTTAATATCGATGGATTCTTATTGAAATTATTTGACTCAACATATTGTTTGTGTCTTGATTTAGTGTCTTCCAGTTTCACAAAAATGAAAATGACTGAAAGTAGTTTGTTTAGCAGAAGACAGGACTGGTGGGTGGGTAGAGAGAGGAGCTACGGTTAGTAACATTTACCCTGCTTCTCTCTAGTTACATTGTAAGTGCAAAATAATTCATCAGGGTATTCTTGGAAATGGTGTAAAATATGAGTCTCAACATTATTCTATCTCAGGGGAGCCTCTTTCTTATTATAAAAACTCTTACTGGTCATTATTGAGAGATCACTGCTGAGATATCATGATATCAGTGTGTAGTGCTTGTAAGCAGGTGATTTGAGGCTTGGAAAATACTTCCCGGGAAAGTGATCCTGAGGTAGAACCTCAAAAGCAAGTGGAGAGGCCTGAATTACCTAGATGAAGCAATGAAGATATTTTCTATTGATCATGTCAAGCTCTAATAGAATTCCCTATATATAAGCAGGTCATTTCACTAGTATACTGAATTATTCTATGTATAATTGATTGTATTCTTTCAGGTTTTTTAAATAAAGAACATCTTTCACTTTTTAAAAGAAAACCAATTTTGTCCTTTGCTAATTGTGTTTAATTATCCAAAGGTTACTGTATATTACATAAAAGAATTGGCTTTTAAATCACTTAATAAATGTTGCTCAGTACATATTACTCTTTAAAATATCATTTAAATATTTTTAAAATTTTTTCATCCCAAAACTTAGCATGAGTGTTTTGAAGAATAATCATTCGGAATGACTTTTCTGAGTTCATTTATTCCTCACAGTTGACATTATTTTGACCGTATCAAAATGAATATAATAAAATAGACTTGAGAATAAAATAAATTTCCAGAGTTGCTTTAATTTCAGTATGTGCTCTACATCTGTATCCTTAAAATACTTGGATGTGGATTTGTCTAACCACAATTATTATTCTTAAATGTCTCTTTCAAATAATTGCTAATATAAACAGAGACTTGTATTCTTACATTTGAAGTTTTCATTACATTTATTTTAGCACAAGTGTTTTAAAACTTATTTTTCAATACATTGAGCTCATGTCCATGAAGCATCCTGCCATGTGACCTTGGGTTTTGTTTGACTGTTTTGTTGTCTTATTCGATTAATCTCATAAGTAATTTTAAGCAAATGTTGCATAAAATATATCTTCAAAACAGAAATGTGATTAAAACAAATTTTTAATTTATGAAATATTTGAAATAATTGCATATTTTATACCAATAGAGGTACATGTCTGCTTTGGAAATATACAATTAAACACAACCACCTAAAAGAAGATGATATTTTATGAGCACTATTTTATAGAATATACCACAAAACTTTGTAAAACATTCGTTTAAATAACTTGTAAACAATTTAAATTTATTCATCAGAAAATGTTATGACAGCTTTTAAATTATTTATCTTTGTAATTTTTAAAGGTAAAGAAATAAGAGAGAAAATGCAGTTTAAATTTATAAATTTTCTTCATACTGCTAAAATTTTATGAAGGAATTTTTAAAAGTTATTCAAGCATATGTTATGTGTAAAAAGTGTTTTCCACATATACATTACATACAGTTTGATGAACTTGCATACAGGGATACACCTGTGAGGCAGCACAGCGAGGGGAGTAAACATATCAACGATGTCCAATGTTTTCTTCTGTTGTATTTTAAGTTTTATTTCATTTCTAATTGACAATTAAATTTTTATATATTTATTTTTGAAAAATATAATGTTTTGACCCGTGTATAAATGGTAAAATGAGCACACAGGGCTAACTAATTTATCCCTCACATCAAATCCTCACTTCTTTGTGACAAGCACAACTGAAATCTATCATTCTAGGTATTTTGAAATATATAGAATATTATCATTAACTAGACTCACCTCATTGTGTGATAGATCAACAGTAATATGCTTTTCTCTAACTGAGATCTATCTGTAATGTATATATATTTAATTTAACTTTATTGGTGCCATCTAAGTATACATAATGGCCACATTCCTTGCGGGAAATTTCTATCTGTCATGATATATCTTTTTTTTTTTTTAATTTTTTTTTATTTTTATTTTTATTTTAGAAACATAAAAGTACAAAAACATATTGACAAACAGACACCCATTATCATAGAAAATAGTACAATCACAACTAATCTATAGACAAGGAGATATGGTCTCAACAGTAGTTGTTGCTTTATCCATTGATATCTTCGAATTGTAGATGTATGGACCCATATACAGACATGCAAATTTAGTCAGACA